>MU790401.1:72287-105476 GCA_026770625.1 Nicotiana glauca
TATATCAATATTAATATCATAATTCTTCAAATTTTTCACAGAATTCACATATTTTAACATAAAAATTTTCCTGCTTCGCGCCCGAACTGCGCACGCAAATCGAGACAACTAAAATGAGGTTTTCAAGGTCTCGGAAGCGCATAAAAAAAGAGAAATACGGTAATGACCCTTTGGGTCGTCACATCTAGTTATGTCCTTTTATTGTAAATTATTATGCTTAATATTATAAGATTATTTTTGCAAACCGACATTGTATTCATACTTTTATAATAATATAGATATAAATATAGATATAGATATAGATATAGGCTCTCCCTGCCCTTTCGGGCGGGGATCGATTGGAAACAGTCTCTCTGCCCTTTCGGGCGGAGGTAAGGCCTGCGTACTTATTACCCTCCCCAGACCCCACTCTGTGGGACTATACTGAGTAGTTGTTGTCGTTGTTGTTGTTGCTCTCCTAAATCGATTTGGACAATATTATACATTCCCAAATTAAATTAGTAATAAGACATTATAATACGTTTTCAAATTAAATAAGTAATGGAAATTTTTAAGAAGTATATCTTAAAAGTAATAGGATTACATGACTAAAAATATGTCTTTACCCTAAAAGTAATTATATTAAAAAGAAACATAACGTATTCCTAAAGGTATTAGGTATATGTGCTACTATATGTAGTATTATATGTTTGTGCCCGAAAATAATTATATTAATTGAATTTCTAAAGGTATTCATGTAGGATTCCTAAGGTGTAGTATTATGTCCTAAAATTATAGATTATTAGGCTAATATCTAGAATTCCGGTTATGTCATTTTATTATGAGTTATTATGCTAAACATTGTAACGTTATTTTTGTAAATCGACTTATATTCATGCTTTTATAATAATATAGATGGATATAAATATAGATATAAATAGATAGATATAGATATTCAATAAAATAGACCTTACATACAAACTAATGAATGTAATTCTAATTTACCAAAAAAATAATTAAAATAAAAGAGCAAAAATAAAAAGGTGGAGACAAATATGGGTTAAATAAGTGAGAAGAGCAAGACATATATAAAAGGCCTTACGGCTCCCAATGGCAAATTGCTCGAGCTTCAGCTGTTTTCGGGATTATTTTTATTTTTATATTTTAATAATAACTAAAAGAGTACATATATACACAGTTAATCCCATTTAGAAACTAAGAAAAGCTAATACTTATCCAAAATTATGAAATACGAATATTCCACGGGAAGCACAACGTACACTTCTGCAGTAGTTGATGCTTGTACTTTGTTTCAAATATATCTTAGGCTTGTATTTATATATTTCAAAAACCGAAATTAATTATACTAATAGGATTCCTAAAGGTAATCACGTAGGATTCTTAATGTGTAATATTATGTTCTAAAACTAATAGAATTATAAGGTTAATATTTAGAATTCCAGTTATGTTCTTTTATTATGAGTTATTATGCTTAATATTATAAGGTTATTGTTATAAACCAATATTGTATTCATGCTTTTATAATAAAATAGATAGATAGATATAGATATAGATATAGATATAGATATAGATATAGATAATTGCGACTATCGGTTGGAAATCAACCCAAATCACCCAACCAATCAAACACCTAATTCATCATCTACTAATCAAACACCTAATATCACAATAAACCAAACAAATCACAATCAAATATTTAATTATTAAAATACTAACTCACATTCCTCTTTTAAACATACTAACCAAATTCATAATCATGTCTAGAGCACAACATTCATAAACATAACATGATTATTCAAGTATAGAGCATAAATATTGCAAGACAAGTCTATATATTACAACCACGTCATAACATACAACTCAAATAGCTACTCCTATTCAGGCTTAGTCTCCTCGTCACTATCAGATTCATCAAACACTTTATCAAACATTCTCAGCGAAAATTTCAAGCTTCTCACTATCGTTGGAGTTTAACCAATCCATATTTCTCTAACTTCTCAGACAACTTGTTACAAACCTGTCATAATTGAAAAAATTCACTCTCCATGCTACTGAAGATAGATTTCAGACAATTCAATCTATGACAACAGGATTGTCACGACCCAAACCCCGGTCATGATGACGCCCAACACCTTGTTAGGCAAGCCCGACCTTTAGAACATTCTCAAACCCAAGTTACAAAGCTTCTTATCAGTTATTAAGTTTAAAATATCAATTAAGCAAAATCTCAGTCTGTGATAATAATAAAAA
The DNA here is from genome assembly GCA_026770625.1 of Nicotiana glauca. Taxonomy (NCBI): domain Eukaryota; kingdom Viridiplantae; phylum Streptophyta; class Magnoliopsida; order Solanales; family Solanaceae; genus Nicotiana; species Nicotiana glauca. The sequence continues at coordinate 74,538 of MU790401.1, forward strand.
CTGTGCGGGAACCACAATAATATCAAAACAGCCCATAACAGATCTGGCGTCAAAAGTCAGAGCCTCTAGATAAAACTGAGCAACATACTATACATATGAAAGTCTAGGTGCGGAAGTAAAAGAAAAGGCAAGAGGAGAAATCGGGTCCTGCGGACGCCGGCAACTACCTCGATGACTCCGACAACTGAACTAGGCAGCAGCAATAACCTCAGCTATGCCTCCGGGATCCCTGTATCTGCACACAAGGTGCAGGGAGTAAAGTGAGTACTCCAACTCAGTGAGTAATAGCAATAAATAACAACTGAAAGTAAGAAATCCTGTAAGAACACTACACAGTTCTATAACCAACAGTAAAAGCAGTAAAGATCAGCTAATCAGGAAAAACTGGTAAAAATCTCCTACAGTTCGATAATTTACCAATACTACTGCGGCACGCAGCCCGATCCAAATATAGTATATAATACTGCGGCGCACAGCCCGATCCAAATATAGTATATACTGTTGCGGCGCGCAACTCGATCCAATAATAATAGTCGACTGCGCTCACTAGGGGTGTGTGCAGACTCTGGAGGGGCTCCTACAGCCCAAGCGCTATAATACTGCGGCGTGCAGTCCGATCCACATAATATATCACTGCGACGTGCAGTCCGATCCATATAATATATCACTGCGGCGTGCAGTCCAATCCATATAATATTTCACTGCGGCGTGCAGTCCGATCCATACATGTATATGTATATACTGTTGCGGCGTGCAGCCCGATCTAGTATATATCAAATACCCTCACTATGGGGTCCTTGACCCCTCTCAGTCAATATAGACTTGGCCTCTCGGGCCCACTCAGCTAAGACGGGATTTTGAACCCCAGGTATTTTTCATTTAGAGTGCAAATTGCTAAGACCGGTTCATATTATATTTTACAGTTAAGGATATGACTGAGAGTACGTTTTCAACAGGTAAAGTGAGGTCAATTAGCTCAACATGCACCCTAAGGGTTCTACAGATCGGCACAAGGCCCCAAACGTGGCAACTAGCCCAAAATATACGGATATAAGCTCAGTCTCAGTCAAAAGTACAATAGAGTCATCAATCGGGATGGACCGAGTCCAAATCCCTAGCAGTAACATCACCACGCTCATCATACGGCGCATATCTCATCTCAACATAGCACCACAGAGTGCAAATACAGGGTTTCAAACCCTCATTACATCATTCATAACCATTACTCACCTCAAGCCGGCCGAAATCCTAGCTCGTCTTGCTCTTTCCTTGCAAATCGACCTCCTCGAGCGTAGAATCTGACCAAAACCACAAGGAATACGTTAAAATAAGCTAATGGGACCTGACCCAATTGAAAGAACTCGAAAAACACCCAAAAATACGAAGTTGGCAAAACCCGAGCCCCGGGCCCGCTTCTCGAAAAATTACGAAATTTATATCACCGGATTCCTCGTCTCGACACGAGTCCGTACATATAAAATTCATCAAAATCAGAGTTCAAAAGCCCCTTCAAATTCCAAATTTACATTCCGAAAACCAAGCCCTAGTTCTTCCAATTTTACCCAAATTTTTAAGAATTAAAGGTTGAATCTTCAATAAAATGGTGTTTCTAGGCCACGAGACATACCTCCAATCACTTCCCGTCAAAATATCCTTCAAACTCTGCCAAAAAGCTCTCAAGGTGGTGCAAAAATGGTGGAAAATGGCTAACCTTTGCGGAACAAAATGATTTAAAAGCCCTACTGTCCAGCAGTCATTAACTCTATGCGAACGCGGTCAAACCCCCACGTTCGCGATGAAGAAATTATTTTGACCAGGAAAATACTCTACACGAACGCGTAACCCAACACGCGATCACGATGCTCCAAGTTTTATATCTTCGCGAACGCGTCCCTCTCCCCGCGAACGCGATGCACAAGCTATCCCTCATCCGTGAACGTGTTCCATACTTCGCGAACGCATTGACCAAATTAGACAGGACCCCTGGCCCCTTCTATGTGAACGCGACTGAGGCCACGCAAACGCGATGAACTGGCATACCATAACTACGCGAACGCGAGACTGCTCCTGCGAACGCAATGAACAAAACTGGGCTGCACCTGCTGTGAATTTCTGCAGCAAATCTTAAGTCCAAACTTCCCGGTTAATCATCCGAAATCACCCCGAGGCCCCCGGGACCTCAACCAAAAATACCAACATATCCCAAAACATCATACGAACTTGTTCCAATTATCAAAACACGCCAAACAACACAAAAATCATCATTTCACCACGGATTCAAGCCTAAGTTTATCAAATTCTTTTGAAACTCACATTCGATCAAAAACTCGACCAAACGACATCCGAATGACCTGAAATTTTGCACACATATCCAAAAATACCTAACGGAGCTACATCAACTCTCGGAATTCCATTCCGACCCCCGGATCAAAATCTCACCTATCAACCGGAATCCGTCAAAATTCAAACTTCGCCAATTCAAGCCTAATTCTATACCGGGCCTCCAAATTCAATTCCGATCGCACTCCTAAGTCACAAATCATCCCCCGAATCTAACCGAACCACCAGAACTCACATCCGAGCCCTCTAACTATATAGTCAACTTCCGGTTGACTTTTCCAAAATAAGTTTCCTTCTAAGAGGCTAAGTGACTCATTTCCAACTAAAATCAATCCGTCTCTACCCCATCAACTCAAATACTGATATTATATCATAGAGAAACATAATATGGGGGAAACGGGGCGGTAACTCACGTGGCGACGGACCGGTTCATCACATCCTCCCCAACTAAAACAAACGCTCGTCCTCGAGCGGGTCAAGAAACATACCTGAAGCCTCAAATAGGTGGGGATATCTACTCTGCATCTCCTGCTCGGTCTCCCAAGTAGCCTCCTCCACAGGCCGACCTCTCCACTGCACCTTCACTGAAGCTATATCCTTGGACCTCAACTTTCGAACCTGTTGACCCAGAATAGCCACCGGCTCCACATCATATGACAAATCATCATCCAACTGAACCGTGCTGAAGTCCAATGCATGAGACGGGTCCCCAACATACTTCCGGAGCATAGATACATGGAATACCGGATGCACAATAGACAAGCCGGGTGGCAAAGTAAGCTCATATTCCACCTCCCCAATCCTTCTGAATATCTCAAAAGGCCCAATGAACCTCGGGCTCAGCTTTCCCTTCTTCCCGAATCGCATAACACCCTTCATGGGTGAAATCTTCAACAAAACCTTCTCGCCTACCATATAAGACACATCACGAACCTTCCGGTCCGCATAACTCTTCTGGCACGACTGTGCTGTACGAAGCCTCTCCTGGATCAACTTTACCTTCTCTAAAGCATCCTGAACCATCTCAGTCCCCAACAATCTAGACTCGCCGGGCTCGAACCATCCAACAAGAGATCTACACTGCCTACCATACAACGCCTCATATGGGGCCATCTGAATGCTCGACTGATAACTGTTGTTGTAGGCAAACTATGCAAGTGGCAAAAACCCATCCTATGAACCTCCAAAATCTATAACACAGGCACGCAACATGTCCTCCAAAATCTGAATAGTGCGCTCGGACTGTCCGTCCGTCTGAGGATGGAATGATGTGCTCAACTCTACCTGCGTACCCAGCTCCCGCTGAAATACCCTCCAGAACTGAGTACCTCTATCTGAGATAATAGACACCGAAACTCCATGTAACCTGACAATCTCCCGAATAAAGATCCCTGCCAGCCGCTCTGAAGAGTAAGTAGTACATACTGGAATGAAGTGCGCGAACATGGTCAGCCGATCCACAATCACCCACACTGAATCAAACTTCCTCAAAGTCCGAGGGAGACCACTCATGAAATCCATAGTAATCCTCTCCCATTTCCACTCAGGAATAACCATACGCTGAAGAACACCGCCCGGTCTCTGATGCTCATACTTGACCTGCTGGCAGTTGAGACATCGAGCTACATAACTCATAATATCCTTCTTCATCCTCCTCCACCAGTAATGCTGTCTCAAGTCCTGATACATCTTTGCGGCACCCGGATGAATGGAGTACCGCGAGCTGTGGGCCTCCTCTAGTATCAACTCCCGAAGCCCATCCACATTGGGCACGCAAATCCGGCCCTGCATCCTCAACACGTCGTCGTCATCAATGGTCACATCTCTAGCATGATCATGTTGAACTTTGTCCTTAAGGACAAGCAAATGTGGATCATCATACTGGCGCTCTCTGATGTGGTCATACAAGGAGGACCGAGAAACAATGCAAGCCAACACCCGACTCGGCTCTGAAATATATAACCTCACCATCCGATTGGCCAACGCCTGAACATCAACTGCAAAGGGCCTCTCCCCAACTGGAATATACGCCAAGCTGCCCATACTAACCGCCTTCCGGCTCAAAGCATCGGCCACTACATTGGCCTTTCCCGGATGATACAATATGGTAATGCCATAATCCTTGAGCAACTCAAACCACCTCCATTGCCTCAAATTAAGATATTTCTGTTTGAACAGATGCTGAAGGCTGCGAAGATCAGTATACACCTTACAAGAAATGCCATACAAGTAGTGCCTCCAAATCTTCAGAGCATGGACTATAGCTGCTAACTCCAAATCGTGCACAGGGTAGTTCTTCTCATGGGGCTTCAACTGACGAGAAGCATACGCAATAACTCTACCCTCATGCATCAGCACACATCCGATCCCAACTCTCGAGGCATCACAATAAACAGTGTAGGAACCTGGCTCTAATACCAACTTGTCACGACCCAACCCGGTCGTGATGGCGCCTAACACCTTTTTAGGCAAGCCCGACCTTTAGAACATTCTCAAACCCAAGTTACAAAGCTTCTTATCAGTTATTAAGTTTAAAATATCAATTAAGCAAAATCTCAGTCTGTGATAATAATAAAAACTATGCGGGAACCACAATAATATCAAAATAGCCCATAACAGATCTGGCGTCACAAGTCAGAGCCTCTAGATACAACTGAGCAACATCTTATACATATGAAAGTATAGGTGCGGAAGTAAAAGAAAAGGCAAGAGGAGAAATCGGGTCCTGCGGACGCCGGCAGCTACCTCGATGACTCCGACAACTGAACTAGGCAGCAGCAATAACCTCAGCTATGCCTCCGGGATCCCTGTATCTGCACACAAGGTGCATGGAGTAAAGTGAGTAATCCAACTCGGTGAGTAATAGCAATAAATAACAACTAAAAGTAAGAAATCCTGTAAGAACACTATACAGTTCTATAACCAACAATAAAGGCAGTAAAGATCAGCTAATCAGGGAAAACTGGTAAAAATCTCCTACAGTCCGACAATTTACCAATACTGCTGCGGCGCGCAACCTGATCCATACCTAATACTGATGCGGCATGCAGTACGATCCAAATATAGTATATACTGCTGCGACGCGCAGCTCGATCCAATAATAATAGTCGACTACGGTCACTGGGTGTGTGTGCAGACTCCAGAGGGGCTCCTACAGCCAAGCACTATAATACTGCAGCTTGCAGTCCGATCCACATAATATATCACTGCGACGTGCAGTCCGATCCATACATGTATATGTATATACTGCTGCGGCGTGCAGCCTAATCCGGTTTATATCAAATACCCTCGCTATGGGGCCTTTGATCCCTCTCAGTCAATATAGACTTGGCCTCTCGGGCCCACTCAGCTAAGACGGGGTTTCCAACCCCAGGTATTTCTCATTTAGAGTGCAAATTGCTAAGACCGATTTATATTATGTTTTACAGTTAAGGATATGACTGAGAGTATGTTTTTTACAGGTAAAGTGCGGTCAATTAGCTCAACATGCTCCCTAAGGGTTATACAGATCGGCACAAGGCCCCAAACGTGGCAACTAGCCCAAAATATACGGATATAAGCTCAGTCTCAGTCAAAAGTACTGTAGAGTCATCAATCGGGATGGACCGAGTCCAAATCCCTAGCAGTAACATCACCACGCTCATCATACGGCACATATCTCATCTCAACATAGCACCACATAGTGCAAATACAGGGTTTCAAACCCTCATTACATCATTCATAACCAATACTCACCTCAAGCCGGCCGAAATCCTAGCTCGTCTTGCACTTTCCTCAAATCGACCTCCTCGAGTATAGAATCTGACCAAAACCACAAGGAATACATTAAAATAAGCTAATGGGACCTGACCCAATTGAAATAACTCGAAAAACACCCAAAAACACGAAGTTGGCAAAATCCGAGCCCCGGGCCCGCTTCTCGAAAAAATACAAAATTTACATCAACGGATTCCTCATCTCGCCATGAATCTGTACATATAAAATTTATCAAAATTGGAGTTCAAATGCCCCTTCAAATTCCAAATTTACATTCTGAAAACCAAGCCCTAGTTCTTCCAATTTTTATCCAAATTTTTAAGAATTAAAGGTTGAATCTTCAATAAAATGGTGTTTCTAGGCCATAAGACTTACCTCCAATCACTTCCCGTCAAAATCCCCTTCAAACTCTACCAAAAAGCTCTCAAGGTGGTGCAAAAATAGTGGAAAATGGCCAACCTTTGCGGAACAAAATGATTTAAAAGCCCTACTGTCCAGCAGTCATTAACTCTATGCGAACGCGGTCAAACCCCCGCATTCGCGATGAAGAAATTATTTTGACCAGCAAACTACTCTACGCGAACGCGTAACCCAACATGCGATCGTGATGCTCCAGGTTTTATACCTTCGCGAACGCGTCCCTCTCCCCGCGAACGCGATGCACAAGCTATCCCTCATCCGCGAACGCGTTCCATACTTCACGAACGCATTGACCAAATTAGGCAGGGCCCCTGGCCCCTTCTATGCGAATGCGACTGAGCCCACGCGAATGCGATGAACTGGCATACCATAACTTCGCGAACGCGATGAACAAAACTGGGCTGCACCTGCTGTGAATTTCTGCAGCAAATCTTAAGTCCAAACTTCCCGGTTAATCATTTGAAATTACCCCGAGGCCCGCGAGACCTCAACCAAAAACACCAACATACCCCAAAACATCATACGAACTTGTTCCAATTATCAAAACACGCCAAACAACACAAAAATCATCATTTTACCACGGATTCAAGCCTAAGTTTATCAAATTCTTCCGAAACTCATATTCGATCAAAAACCCGACCAAACGAAGTCCGAATGACCTGAAATTTTGTACACATATCCAAAACTCTCGGAATTCCATTCCGAACCCCGGATCAGAATCTCATTTATCAACCGGAATCCGTCAAAATTCAAACTTCGCCAATTCAAGCCTAATTCTACACCGGGCCTCCAAATTAAATTCCGATTGCATTCCTAAGACACAAATCATCCCCCGAAGCTAACCGAATCACCGGAACTCACATCCGAGCCCTCTAACTATATAGTCAACTTCCGGTTGACTTTTTTAAAACAAGCTTCCTTCTAAGAGGATAAGTGCCTCATTTCCAACTAAAATCAATCCAACTCTACCCGATCAACTCAAATACTGATATTAAATCATAGAGAAACATAATATGGGGAAAACAGGGCGGTAACTCACGTGACGATGGGCTGTGTCATCACAAGGATGCAACAAAAGAAAGACATACATAGAAAAGTCTAACAACCACTATAATAATGCTGATATTGTATGGGTCAAAATTAGATAAGAGAAATTTGGCACGAGTTCGTGGTCGTGGACATACACGCCAAGGTCGGACCGTCATCAACGGTTATGGACGTACACACCAAGGTCGGACCATCATCAACGGTTGTGGACGTACACGCCAAGGTCGGACCGTCATCAACGGTCGTGGACGTACATGCCAAGGTCGGACCGTCATCAACGGTCGTGGACGTACAGGCCATGAAATATCTGGTTTGCTTTGGAAAACTCAAAAGGAATATTCTACCGAATATTCCCTGTAAATTGTACCTTTTTTAGGATTTTCTATAGATATCCCGCTTTATATATAAGAGGGGAAGACTTCTCAGAAAAGGGGGGGCTCTCTCTTTCTATCTCCCTCTTCCTCTCTCTAGAAAATATGTAAACATACCTCTCTAAAGAAATGAGAGGATATGTGATCCAATACTTTCATCAGATCCAAAAAGGGTCATGAAGTTCTTGTACACATCTATCATTCATCTTTATGAAAAGAAAGAAGATCCGTCTCACTGAAGACCGGGTGAATCTTTTCCTTTATTCATATTTTTATTACTTAATGCATCTTTATTTATGCTATTAAATCTAATCATAATCGCCATCAACATTTATATTCGACTATGTCTTTTAATTCGTATCAGTCATCTCGGATCTAGAGTTAATTATTCTTAACTAGGATTTACCCTTTATCTATTTCGATTGATTTGCTCGGAAAGTATTTGATAACTTTCTAGCCAAATAATTTGGCGCTGTCTGTAGGGATTTTCTAGTTAAATTTTAGTTTCCTCTAGATCGAGAATTGCATAATCCTTTTGGTCAAAAAGTCTCGGGTTGCTGTATTAAAAGGAGACTTGCAAGAGTCTTTTGGTAAAAATCTCTCTTAAAAGAGAATAATGACTCACTGTTGACCAATGGAATGATTTTATTTCTTACCAACTATGTTCCTCTACAACTTGCTGAAATTGAATTGAGAATTAGAATAACAAACACAACCAGTAAGAAGAGAAGAAGCTTAGAAAATTTGAAGAACCTCGTCATTTTTTCAAAATTCATGCTTATTCTTCTCCTTTTACTTTCGTTAAAAAAATCCATAGAAGCTACCACGACTATACAGACGCATTAACAAAATCCATTCTCTTTTTCGAAGGCCGTCGTTCTGGTTATTTACCACAAAGCCAGAGAATGAACTGGCAAGGACATTCCGGTTTAGGCGACGGTTGGCCGGTGAATACCGACTTGACCGGCAGCTACTACGACGCCGGAGATAATGTTAAGTTTAATCCTCTGATGGCATTTACCTCTACATTGTTGGCTTGGAGTGTGATTGAATTTGGACAGTATATGCCTCCCTCTCCCTCTGAATTAAGGAATGCTTTAGTCACTATCCGTTGGTCCACTAATTATCTTCTCAAGATTGTCTCTCAACCCAATCGCATTTTTGTCCAGCCTTGGTTGGCAATTGAAATTTGAAAAGCTCATTTCATTTTTAGCTGCAACAGCTGGTGTTATTGGAGAAATGCTTGGTTCCGGCAGCTCACATATCCCGAACAATAATTTCTGCAACTATCAATATATCTTCAAAGTCTCTACAACAACAAATCTAAATTGTAGACATAAAACTTTGCTAAAGCGCACAACCATGCCAAATTGGTAGCGGCACTGAAAGCATAACCGGAGAAAGGAACGTGATCAACTGAGGTACAAATGCTTTTATTTTGTTTTAACTATTTCTCTAAATGTAATAGAAGCAGGAGCATTCTCCGAGATACACGAACAGGAAATAAATCATATTCTCCAATGCAAGCAAAATTAAGCAAACTGGGACTCCCCAGGAAATACATCATATTCTCCAATGCAAGCAAAATTAAGCGAACTGGGCCTCCCCCAGGAAATACATCATATTCTCCAATGCAAGCAAAATTAAGTAAACTAAGACTAAGGCTATGTGCCTTCGCCATTATATCAAGGCTGTGTGCCTTCGCCAGTAAGTTCAACTACGGTTGAACCAAGACTCAGGCTATGCGCCTTCGCCATAAAAATTGACAAAGTTCAACAACAGTTGAACTGGGACTCAAGCTATGCGCCTTCACCATTATATCAAGGCTACGCGCCTTTGCCAGTAAGTTCAACTATGGTTGAACCAAGACTCAGGTTATGCGCCTCCGCTATCAAAATTAACAAATTTCAACAACAGTTGAACTGGGACTCAGGCTATGCGCCTTCGCCATTAAATCAAGGCTATGCGCCTTCGCCAGTAAGTTCAACTACGGTTGAACCAAGACTAAGGCTATGCGCCTTCGCCAGTAAGTTCAACTACGGTTGAACCAAGATTCAGGCTATGCGCCTTCGCCTTCAAAATTGACAAAGTTCAACAACAGTTGAATTGGGACTCAGGCTATGCGCCTTCGCCATTAAATCAAGTCTATGCGCCTTTGGCAGTAAGTTCAACTACGGTTGAACCAAGTCTAAGGCTATGCGCCTTTGCCTTCAAAATTGACAAAGTTCAACAACAGTTGAACTGGGACTCAGGCTATGCACCTTCGCCATTAAATCAAGGCTATGCGCCTTCGCCAGTAAGTTCAACTACGGTTGAACCAAGACTAAGGCTATGTGCCTTTGCCGTTATATCAAGGCTATGCGCTTTCACCAGTAAGTTCAACTACGGTTGAACCAAGACTCAGGCTATGCGCTTTCGCTATCAAAATTGACAAAGTTCAACAACAGTTGAACTGGAACTCAGGCTATGCGCCTTCACCATTATATCAAGGCTACGCGCCTTCACCAGTAAGTTCAACTACGGCTGAACCAAGACTCAGGTTATGCGCCTCCGTTATCAAAATTAACAAAGTTCAACAACAGTTGAACTGGGACTCAGGCTATGCGCTTTCGACATTAAATCAAGGCTATGCGCCTTCGCCAGTAAGTTCAACTACGGTTGAACCAAGACTAAGGCTATGCGCTTTCGCCAGTAAGTTTGACTACGATTGAACCAAGACTCAGGCTATGCGCCTTCGCCTTCAAAATTGACAAAGTTCAACAACAGTTGAACTGGGACTCAGGCTATGCGCCTTCGTCATTAAATCAAGGCTATGCGCCTTCGTCATTAAATCAAGGCTAAGTTCAACTACGGTTGAACCAAGTCTAAGGCTATGCGCCTTCGCCATCAAAATTGACAAAGTTCAACAACAGTTGAACTGGGACTCAGGCTATGCGCCTTCGCCATTAAATCAAGGCTATGCGCCTTCGCTAGTAAGTTCAAATACGGTTGAACCAAGTCTAAGGCTATGCGCCTTCGTCTTCAAAATTGACAAAGTTCAAACAACAGTTGAACTGGGACTCAGGCTATGCGCCTTCGCCATTAAATTAAGGCTATGCGCCTTCGCCATTAAATTAAGGCTATGCGCCTTCGCCAGTAAGTTCAACTACGGTTGAACCAAGACTAAGGCTATGTGCCTTCGCCATTATATCAAGGCTATGCGCCTTCGCCAGTAAGTTCAACTACGGTTGAACCAAGATTCAGGCTATGAGCCTTCGCCATCAAAATTGACAAAGTTCAATAACAGTTGAACTGGGACTTAGGTTATGCGCCTTCACCATTATATCAAGGCTACGCGCCTTCGCCAGTAAATTCAACTACGGTTGAACCAAGACTCAGGTTATGCGCCTCCGCTATCAAAATTAACAAAGTTTAACAACAGTTGAACTGGGACTCAAGCGATGCACCTTCGCCATTAAATTAAGGCTATGTGCCTTCGCCAGTAAGTTCAACTACGGTTGAACCAAGACTCAGGCTAAGTGCCTTCGCCATCAAAGTTTGTTAAGTTCGACCCCGTTCGAACTGGGACTCAAGCTAAGCGCCTTCGCCATCAAAGTGTAACAAAGTTTGACCTCGCTCGAACAACGACGGGTTAACATTTCGATAAGTCGAAATAACACCCTTTAAGACCAAGGGCCTTCTCCAAAAAAGAAGAATTCGACATCGATCGAATTCCGAGGGGTTAACACTTCGACAAGTTCGAAATAACACCCTTTAAGGCCAAGGGCTATCGCCAAAAAGAATTCTGCCTCGACCGAAATAACATTCGGCCTCGCCCGAATCAACATTTCGGCCTCGCCCGAATCAGCGTTCGGCCTCGCCCGAATCAGCGTTCGGCCTCGCCCGAATCAGCGTACCCTTTAAGGCCAAGGGCCATCGCCAAAAAGAATTCGGCCTCGACCGAAATAACATTCGGCCTCGCCCGAATCAACATTTCGGCCTCGCCCGAATCAGCGTTCGGCCTCGCCCGAATCAGCGTACCCTTTAAGGCCAAGGGCCATCACCAAAAAGAATTCGGCCTCGCCCGAATCAACATTTCGGCCTCGCCCGAATCAACATTCGGCCTCGCCCGAATCAGCGTTCGGCCTTGCCCGAATCAGCATTCGGCCTCGCCCGAATCAGCGTTCGGCCTCGCCCGAAACAACATTCGGTCTCCCCATCCGAATTTCTCAAACTACGATTAATGAAGTCCGCTCATCGAGCTCGACCCAGAGACGACCTCAATATGCTGAGGGACTAACTGTATGGGTCAAAATTAGATCAGAGAAATTCGGCACGAGGTCGTGATCGTGGACGTACACGCCAAGGTCGGACCGTCATCAACGGTTGTGGACGTACATGCCAAGGTCGGACCGTCATCAACGGTTGTGGACGTACACGCCAAGGTCGGACCGTCATCAACGATCATGGATGTACATGCCATGAAACATCTGATTTGCTTTGGAAAACTTAAAAGGAATAATATTCTACCGAATATTCCCTGTAAATTTTACCATTTTAAGGATTTTCTATAGATATCCCCCTTGATATATAGGAGGGGAAGACTTCTCAAAAAGGGGGGGGCTCTCTCTCTATCTCCCTCTCCCTCTCTCTAGAAAATATGTAAACATACCTCTCCAAAGAAATGAGAGGATATGTGATCCAATACTTTCATCAGATCCAAAAAGGGTCATGAAGTTCTTGTACACATCTGTCATTCATCTTTATGAAAAGAAAGAAGATCCGTCTCACTGAAGACCGGGTGAATCTTTTCCTTTATTCATATTTTTGTTACTTAATGCATCTTTATTTATGCTATTAAATCTGATCATAATCGCCATCAACATTTATATTCGACTATGTCTTTTAATTCGTATCAGTCATCTCGGATCTAGAGTTAATTATTCTTAACTAGGATTTACCCTTGATCTATTTCGATTGATTTGCTCGGAAAGTATTTGATAATTTTCTAGCCAAACATATATATTGAACTAGTGGATTCGCCCTTGAAAGTTCTTATATGTATGATAGGTATTTGATTTGCTTGTAAAAAAGGAGAAGACTTTTGAATTTGTGGTATAAAATGAGATATATATATATATATATTTTATGTGCCTATAAATCATGCATAAAAATAAATTATTTCTAAATATGAAAAATAATTATTTTTTTTGGCATAAAAAAAGAAATAGGTTCGTAAAAATTGAAAAGAATAATATATAGTACTAAAAGTTATAGTAATCCACAAATTCTTGCACGGGCCTATAACCACTAGTATATACATATATACCAACTTCTTCTGTTGGCACGAAACATAGAACATATAGCTATAAGTCAGCTTTCACATCCATTTCAAGTTTTCAATGAAGGACGTTACCTTTCAACTCATTGACAAATAAAGAAAACCAATTTGATATTTTGTAGAGAAGCTTTGTTTATTTTATTTCCCTTTGAGTGCCAGAGATCGAAAGAGGCAAGTTTCATGCAAATAGAAGTCAAAGAATGATCAAAATAAAATCTTATCGTTGAAAACAAGACAAGCAGAATGAAAAAGGTGGGGAAGAAGTAGGTAACACAATAGAAAGCAAGGAAATTAGCACAATATGAAATAAAATGAAAAAAAAACAAAAGAGGTCAATGAGAAAGGATTCATCTTTTGTATAGTGAAATTTGTCGACAACTTTTAGTATATTTTAACTTATTGTTATTGATTATTTGTTTTATTTTTTCGATTATAACAACAACAACAATGTAAATCCTATAAGTGTGTGTATGGGAAGGTAATAGTGCGTACGCAATCCCTACCTCATAAAGATAGATAAATTATTTCTAATAAATCACCGACTCTTGACTTTTTTTTTTCAATTAGTAATCATAATTATTATGGGCATTGTAGTTATCTTTTACGTAACCTAAATGTATAGAAATCAAAATCATAAATCATTTATTTAAAGGAAAAAAGGCTACTTTCACCCCTCAAGGAATGAAAGGGTCAAAAAAGCCATGATTAACACATCTAATTGTTGGCATGGATTAAACATTAATTTCTACAAATTTTAAATAAAGTCAACAAACACAAAAACTTGATAAAGATTGTTTAAAATTACAAAATTCTATAATTAAAGTTTCTTAATAAATGTTTAATGAAATTACTGTTTAATATTTTTTTTTCCAACTCTCCAAACATTAGTAATTTTATCAATTTGAACTCAAAGTAGTACTAATTAAAGACACTTTGCCATAAAATGAAACTACTTATTAGGTCGCGAGGATCTGGGGATAATCGTTATCACTTATCAATACTTAAGATCGTAATAATCGTTCACAACAACTACTCCTTAATTATTACAACTAATCCAATTTTGGACAAATTTCATTGTTTGGTCGGAGATTTCCTCAGAACTACAATCGGATATTCCCAGAAAATCCTACGTGTCAGTTACCATCCTTTACCATAATCTCGAATTTTTACCGGTATATCCAGTCAACTAGTCCTTTTGACCTTCATTTCCCGGTTTAATTTAATACACAGTACTAACATATAAAATAGTCCTATTGTGACCCTCAAAAGTCATGTTCAACTCATTTGGTAGTTCATGGTTGTTGCCTTCTCGGAAACTGTAGTTTTTTAGATCTCACTGAAGTTCGCCGCCGACAACTTTGAGGTTGTTATAACCAGCTCTTAGAATCTTGTTTTGTTCAATCTATGTTCCTTATTTTCTTTTTTTCTGATTATTTCGATATTATTATAGTTTCTGCTAGTTTAATTTGCATTAGCTAAAATTTTTTAGATTTTCAGTTAGGTGTTTGTGCCGGACGGCCTGAGTATGTTGCTTGATTGACTTTACACTGATCAAAATATGGACAATAAAGAAAAACATAAATAAATTGATAAAGGAAAAAAGATCTAGCACTAATTTGGCTTGATTGTTTGATTAAGTTAATGATTATGACTAATTACTCCAACCATGTATAATGAACTTGCTCTAATTTTGTCCAACTGACTTAACTTCTCGGGAATATCATTTGTAGGCTATAGCAAAAATTAGCAGAATGTTGATGCCTAGTTGATGTTTCCTGTGATCTTTTGCACATTTTTATTAGATTTATTTTAAGTATCAAAGACATTATTTGCACTAATTCTTGTTATACTTTCTGGTGAGATTATGAAGCTCCTGTAAAGTATTAGTATAAAAACTTTGCTTATTTCATTGGTGATATGCAGATCTTTGGATTCAATTTCTTATTGTCTAGGACTTTTGAAAGTGTCGAAAGATGCCTAGCACAACGGATGTGTCTCAAAATGGAAATGCAAGACATGTCGAAGCTGCTCCATCCTTGTTTGAAATCGAGGAAGATTTGTCTAGGTTGCTGGAAAGACCAAGACACGTTAATATAGAAAGGAAGAGGTCTTTTGATGAAAGATCTTTCAGCGAAATGTCGATGACTCATTCACCGCCTCGCCAGCCATACAAAAACTCGGAGAACTCTTCTCGTGTTTTTGACAATATGGTTGGAGTGTATTCGCCAGGAAGGTGGTCTGGCATACACACGCCTAGATCAACCTTCGGCTTTGAGCCGCACCCGATAATAGGTGAAGCTTGGGAAGCTTTGAGGCGTTCTATCGTTAACTTCCGTGATCAACCTGTGGGAACTATTGCCGCTATAGATAATTCTGCTGAGGAACTTAACTATGATCAGGTACACTCCTTATCATTCTAGTCCTTAGGTTGATGCAAGTCTGTCTTTATGTTATTCTTGTAATTTAATATCTCGTGAAGCAGGTTGGTTATGTGCTTCAATGGAACTTCTGTTGACAAATATCCTTCCAAAAGTAGTACCAGATATATCTTTACGTAATAAACAGGAAATGTTGAATTGATATGTCCAAATGCCATAGTTATCAGTTATACATTGAATGGTCTATGGTTGTATGATAACCGGAAGGGGGTTGGACTGCGAAAACCAGCTAGTTTAATGAATGTGAGCTGGTGTTGGCTGGCGACCCACATATGTAGAACTATTGATTTATCATTTGGCCGAGAAAACACAAAGTGCAAGTGGCTGCTAACTCTCACGTTATCATTGATGAAAAATATACGCCAATATCGACCAAACAATTACCTGCTCATCAATCCCAAACTAGTTTTGGCTATATAAATCCTCTATACCGATGTCATTCAGCTCAGTCCATTTGTTTTTAAGGCATATTAAGGCTTCTCTAGAACTAATACTTATCCCTATGCAGACTTACAAGTCTTTAATCAGTATATAAGAACTTTTAGCAAACATCAGACAAGTCTCAAAACCAACTACTCCTATTTCGTATCACTAATATGAATTCCTTGCTTCCAATGGCTCTGTTCTTATCTAAGTCGCATTGGTTGATTGAACACCTTTTAAGATGACTTTCTTCCATGTTGTATTACCTCATTCTCTTTTAGTAGCTTTGATCATCGTAGTATTGCACCTAAGCACTTGTACATTTGGAGGTGTATGTAGAATGCGGTTAAACCACTGTAGTAAACCTTCTCTCATTGTTATCCTTTATATGTACTACTTGCACGCTGTGATCATTTCTTATCTTGTCTCTTTTTATAACGATACATCCACACCCATCTTAACATCTTCATTTTCCTGATGGCCTTTATTGAGCAATATGAATGTATAGCAGTGTGATGCAGAAGTTGATCCTCTATAAGTAATGAACATTTGACTTGGCAGGTTTTTGTCAGAGATTTTGTCCCTAGCGCTTTGGCATTCTTGATGAATGGTGAACCTGAAATAGTAAAAAACTTTCTTTTGAAAACCTTGCGCCTCCAATCTCGGGAGAAGAAGATAGACCAGTTCAAGCTAGGTGCTGGAGTCATGCCTGCAAGTTTTAAAGTACTTCATGATCCTGTTAGGAACTATGAGACTATAACTGCAGATTTTGGCGAAAGTGCTATCGGTAGAGTTGCTCCTGTGGATTCAGGCTTCTGGTGGATTATACTACTTCGTGCATACACAAAGTCTACAGGGGATACTTCTTTGGCTGAGATGCCTGAATGCCAAAGGGGTATAAGGCTGATTCTTGAATTATGTCTTTCAGAAGGTTTTGATACATTCCCAACGCTGCTGTGTGCTGATGGATGCTCTATGATTGATCGCAGAATGGTCAGTCTGATGTACTCTCCTCTCTTTATCGTTTTTACCTAGATCTGACTTATGGGTCCTGTCTTATATTCTGTTTGTTATATATGATCCTTGCATTGTATGTCAAAGACATGCTGATATCTATCAAATGTTACTTTTAGAATTGCATTATTTAACAAACGCCTGTATAGAATCTGTCAGACTTATTACATGCTTGATTTTCTATTTTTTATTACATGATGACGGTGATTTTCTATTCTTCTTCTTTTTATCGTTCTTTTCTTTTCCCCTTCTCCATTTTTTCCTTTTCATCATTTGCTGCTGTGTCTGGCTGTTAGAAATATTATTGCTCGTCGTATATGGCAAAGCACAACTTTTGACTTAGGCTAATTTAGGCTTCGAACAAGAATTCAGCTGAGGTAGTCACGTCCTTTGCTAGAATAGAAGCAAATGGAAGAGCAAAGGTGTATGTTAAGAAATGGGTTTAATGTGTTCTCTCCCTGCTAAAGGGCTTTATTAGTTTCATCATCTATTGAGGTAGTCATGCTTGTTTAATCTCTTAATTGTTCGCGCGCAATTGAAGCCAAACAAGGAGGTGTAACTGATTCCTTCAGTTGCCATTTGAATATCTGCTTCAGCTTCTTAGAAGTGTCCGAACCTATCTTGATAGTGTCTAAATTATGAAACAGTTAAACCTCCTCTTACTTGATTAAGCAGTGTTCACTTTACTTCAATGAGGAGATTGCCTTTTTCTTTTATTTTTTTCCTATTTCAAGTCTTTCATCTTGTACTCCTTCCTCATATTTATCTTCTCCTCAGTTCAGTGAAATTGACCATGATCATGAGTGGAAATCTCCATATCGTTTTGTACCCCATGAATTTTTCAATCATTGCAGTCCAATTTCCTTGTAAATACCCACTCGCTCGATAGACTCACAGGTTTTAAAAACTTTGTTTCATATTGTTGCCAGGGTGTCTATGGTTATCCTATTGAAATACAAGCGCTTTTCTTTATGGCCTTAAGATGTGCCTTGCTTCTCCTTAAGCCCGACGAAGAAGGCAGAGAGTGTTGTGATGCAATAATCAAACGCCTTCATGCTTTAAGCTTTCACATGAGAAGTTACTTTTGGCTGGACATAAAACAGCTGAATGATATATACCGCTATAAAACTGAAGAGTACTCTCACACTGCAGTAAACAAGTTTAATGTGATGCCAGATTCCCTCCCAGACTGGGTTTTTGATTTCATGCCAAGTCGTGGTGGTTACTTCATCGGAAATGTTAGTCCTGCTCACATGGATTTTCGTTGGTTTTGTTTGGGTAACTGTATTGCAATTTTGTCATCTTTGGCCACACCCGAGCAAGCTTCGGCCATAATGGATCTCGTTGAATCAAGATGGCAAGAGCTAGTAGGAGAAATGCCGCTAAAAATCTGTTATCCCGCTATGGAAGGTCATGAATGGAGGATTGTTACAGGATGTGATCCTAAAAACACTAGTTGGAGTTATCATAATGGTGGAACTTGGCCAGGTTAGATTTTCTTCTCAAGCATTCAACAACCAAAAGTTCTTAAATCTATTTAAAGTTATTTTCCTATTTCACCCGTATTATCTATTTCACCCGTATTATGATGCACGGCTAGGGGTGTCAATGGATATTCGAAAACCAACTAAACCGTCCGAACCGTACCGCACCGCACCGAATCGATTTTTAGGTTTCATTTTAAGAAACCGTAGGTTTTTATATAAATTTATAACCGCACCGATAATTAGGGTAGATTTTTTATTTTAAAAAAATAAACCGAAAAAATACTGAACCGTACAGAATAAATTTTACATGTGGAAAATAAATTTATTTAGCAAGTTCAAAAATAATAATGCATTAAATTTTCTTTGGGCCTTGGAATTATGAAAACTATTACAAGCCAACAAGTAATTAACCTCAAAATACTAACTCCTAAAACCTATTATGCTACTTCTACTTAAACAGACCGGTAGAACCCGGAACCGGCCCGGACCGGTAGAACCCGGAACCGGCCCGGACCGGTAAGGGGGGCTGGACTGGGCTGGGTTTGGACGGTTTAAATTTTTGAAACTGGTTACCCGGCTCGGTAAAACCCGTTAGATGCACAGTGCCATTAAACCGGTTAACCGGCCCGGCCCGGCCCGGAACATGAATATAACATGAATATACCGTAAATATACTGTGAATATACTATAAATATACCATGAATATACCAATTATTGTATACTAATTAACATAATTTAAAATTGTTGGTATTAACATATAGTGTACAGTATATATTTAGGGTATAAAACTATAAATGCTCAAATCATAGAATATGATGGTAACGTATTATTTTTAGAATATGCTATATATGTGTTATTTTAAGATTTTAAGACAATTTGTATTATTTTAAAATTATTAGACGTATGTATGCTTAATGTTTTAGTTAGTTAGATTAATTTGAAGTATTATTAATTTATTATGCATGAAAATTTAGTTTTACTATTTTTTTGTTAATTTACTTTTTAAATGCAAACTTTAATTTTGAATTTTGAAATAAATGTAGTAGTACTTGCAATTTATAAGTGCAATTTTTTCCCAACTTCCTTGTATTCTTTAAATTAATAAAAATTATTAATATAACTTACAATAGTTATATAAAATTTCAAAAAAAAAAAAAAATTAAAAATACACTAAACCCGGCCCGGCCCCCTTAACCCGTAACCCTTATGGTTCAATTTTTACCCGGATTAATCCGAACCCGTAACCGGCCCGGAACCGGACACGTACGGGTCAAAAAAATCCAGGCCTGGCCCGGCCCACCCGTTAGGCACCTTTAACTTAAACGAAGTTCTTTCAAGAATCTTTATTAGCGAAACTCAAAGTATTCTAGCGATTATGAATAGCAAACTACAATGTATTGAATATGTTTCTTTTATATAATACTCCCTCAGTTTCAATTTATGTGAACTCATTTGACTGGACACGGAGTTTAAGAAAAGAGAGAAGACTTTTGATCTTGTGGTGTAAAATGAGGCACATATATTTTGTGAGGCTATAAATCATTCTGTAAAGGTAAATTGTTTCCAAATAAGGAAAGCGGTAATTCTTTTTGACACGGACTAAAAAGGAAATAGGTTCACATAAATTAAAACGGAGGGAGTATAGATTTATCTATAGGCTTTATTCTTGAGTCTCAACTTGGTATATCTTTCAACTCGTGTGATTTATATTTTCTTTGCCTTTGTTTGATTTCTTTTACGTTGTTGTAGAATAATTGATGGATCTATACTCTAGCCATTTTTTTTTTAATTCATCACCCTTTAAACATTAAAAATGTCTAGAGAATTTTGCTAAGTCCTATAAAAGAATGTATGTTATTGCATTCTACTTCTACTGGTGAAATTTACATGATGTTAAAAGAAATACCGAAATTAACCGAACCGTACCGATACCGAAGAGAAACCGACATGATTGAGACGGTTTCGAAAAGTCTAATTTTGGTTATACGTAATAGAATAACCGAAAAATTGGTATGATACAAATTTTATAAAATAACCGGCCCAACCGAACCATTAACACCCCTATGCACAACGATAGAGATTGCAAGTCTACTTGTTGGGTAGCTTAACAACTAGTAATTAGCAATGAATCACAACAATTTCATGCTCTCTTATGTGACTCTTTCCTTTTAGTACGTTCCAAAAAGAATGTTATCTTTCTATATTTAGAAACAATCTAACTTTGCACTTTCTATTTTACCCTTAATGACATGATTTTATAGTCATAAAAAATGTCATGGGATGTTAGTCAAGTTCCCAAATTGTTTCTTTCTTTCTTAAACTTCGGTCAAATGCACATACATGAACATATGGAGTACTATTCATACTCTCCACTGTAAAGGGCAGTCTGCTGCACAAATTCCACGTTCACGTAGGATTCGGGGAAGGGCCCTACCCCAAGGGGTGTGAAGTAGACAACCTATCCTAGTACAAGCATTAGTGGCTTCTTCCACGGCTCGAACCCGTAACTCCTTGGTCACAAGCTGTTGCTCCAAGACTCCCCGTTCTCGTATTTTCTACTGTGATATTTACAATTCAGTGCTATACTGATTTGTGTGGTTTCTTTGTCTAGTTCTTCTATGGCTCCTTACTGCAGCAGCTATCAAGACTGGTAGACCCCAAATAGCACGACGGGCCATTGAACTAGCTGAATCGCGATTACTAAAAGATAGCTGGCCGGAGTATTATGATGGAAAGCTTGGTCGATTTATCGGAAAGCAGGCTCGTAAGTTCCAGACATGGTCCATTGCCGGTTACTTGGTAGCTAGAATGATGTTGGAAGATCCATCTCATTTGGGTATGATAGCACTTGAAGAAGATAAACAGATGAAGCCTACCATGAAAAGATCTGCTTCTTGGACCTGTTAATATCCTTGTATACAATTTCTCTTCCAAATGACATGTTTTTTTTTTCTTTTTGGAATTCTTAATCATTCTCTTTTAGTTTGTCTCAAAAATGTCGACTTTTCGTTTAATTGACCACAGAGATTGTACACCTCTGTTTTCCCCTCGGCTAATCTGGTTTTTGTCTGAGGATGTCCATTGAATGCCAATAGATATTTTGATGTTAGCTGATCTAAGGAGTTGTTAGGGAACCCCTTTTCCATATCTACCTAGTAATTAGGCCCCATTTGGCCATAAATTTTGCCAAAATAAATTTGAGATTTATTTTCAAAACTCATGTTTGGCCATAAATTTTGCACATAGTTTGGCCAAATTCCAAAATCAGCTATTGAGCTGAATATGGGTCAAAATCCCAAAATTTGGGAATTATATGCATGTTTTTTCAAAATAAAGTTGGAAAATATGTTTTGAAAACGTATGTCCAAACACATTTTCATCTTTAAATCAAACTTTACCAAAATCAGATTTTTCAAAATAAATTTGAGATTTATGCCTAACGCTAGCTAATCAATTTGAAGTTCTAGTTTTAAACGCTGATAATGTAAAGAATGTTTAAACTAGTGTAGACCAACGATGTCATAGTGGCTGATATTTTATTAAGGAATTTCCGCGGTTAAGACAATAATTTTTTAAATTTTTTTATTATCTAGTGATCACAATTTGTTCCCTCTAAATAGAAAATCAAAGAGACTTTCATACGCGTCGAACTATTCAAAGTTTTCTTTTTCTTAAAGAAAGTATTCATGAACCTATAGCGAAAAATGAGGCCCTTAAAATTGGGGACCTATTAGTAATGAAACTTTGATTTAAGAATAGACACTATTTATAGACGTTTTAAATGTTTGGGCAATGATGGAACACCTAAATTATCCTTTTAGACACCCTTAATCAAACCATACGTCAAAGCATGGGTTTAACCAAAATGCACGATGCTATGTCTAAAATTTCTATGTATAGGAAAAGTTAACAGCAGGCAATAGATTATTAGGCTTTTTCTGCATTTGGTGGTGGAATGGAATCTATTATTCACAGCTAAGAAAAGCTGGTACAATAGTGAGACAATGACTGTAAGCAGCACATCAGAAGAGTTGTCTGTTGAATATCTATTTACAACAATAGCATCTTTTTCACTCTTTGAAAACATCGACATATTGATGTATTAATCTTAGCTGCTAGTTTCATAAATGAAGATGGATAAAAGGTGTTGTGTGATTTATAGGAGTAATTCCATCTAGGACTCGTGTACAGCGGCGGATTTACCTTAGGCCAAGTGGTGTCACGTGACACCGCTTCGTCGAAAATTTTTACTAATTATTTATATATAATTCAAATGACAAAACAGAAAAAACGGTAATATGAAATAAGTGACACCATTTGTCACAAAGAGGTGTCTAGCTTATCTGGTCAATACTTGACAATTAGTAGAGACTTGAGTTCAAACCTCTATAGCCTCACCCTTTATTTTTAATACTTTTGTACTACTTTACAAGCATAATACATTTTATAAATTGAAGGATGCTTGTACGTTGTATTATTTCTTTTTCTTGAATAATGCTTTTTTTAAATATGATATTATTACAATATTTTTTTTTATTTGTTCACGTCTAAAATGGTGACACCGCTTAAAAATTTTCTGCGTACGTCACTGCTCGTGTATATACATGATGAAATTACATGACGTATGGTCAATGAACTTTATCCACTATAATAATATAATCTATTTATTTTGTCGTCACATTAAAGTAACTAAACTATGTGTGTTCAATTGTTCAATGATCGGAAGGTCAAATTTTCTAACGTCTATGACACATCACTTGCTATATCAACGCTCTATCAAAAAAAGGCATCTATCTTCTATAGAATATCTATTTGCTTGGGCCAAAAAAGTGATTGTCGTTCCGTGCATAGGATTACATAGGTCCTTTACGGGTCGTTTGGTATAATGGTGGATATCCCAAAATATCACATTGGTTGGGATATCTCATTAGATTATATTAGTTATCTCACATTTTATACGGAATAGCTAATTCTACTATTTTAGCATAAAAGTTATTCTGGGATTAGCTAATACCACAAATCAAACATGTGGTAAAGTTAATCCCAAACTTTATCCCCAGATTATTATTCTTATCTCATGTAGCAAACGATCAGCCGCAGAGGCGAATTCAAGATTTGAAGTTTATGAGTTCTTAGTGATCTCGAGTTATATGTACAATAATAAGTAGGTTTACAGTTAAAAATTTATAGATATTTAGTGCACTTTTTAATATAAATACAGGGTTTATCAAAAGCTATTGGGTTCATATTAACCCATAAGCTTAAGGCTAAAACCACCCTTGGACCAGGCTAAGATTAGTTTAACTTTACACCCCCTGTTCCCATCAGCGCCTTCATGGCCCAGAAGAAAGAAAAAAAAAAAGGAAAGAAAATTAATCAAAAAGAAAAAATTATTTAACATTTTCTGCGTTTTGAAATGCATATATATAAGTACTTCTTGCTCCTATATACAGTGACGGATCCAGAATTTTAAGGTTGTGGGTGCTTTAATTTTTTTAACGTAAAGTTACAATATATATAACACATAGTATTAGTGATCAACTATTTGAACGCGACAATAAAAGCGCTAAGTAAGAAAATTATACTTAATATTATCATTAAAAAAAACTTATGGTCACAAGCCACAGCTGTAGCAGACTTTTTATATTATAAAAAAGATAATATAATAGCATTATTGCTTACACTTGCAAATATCTTACGCTCTATATATATCAAATTGACAATCATATAAAATTTCAAGAAGGACTTGGAGTCTTTTGGTAGCTAATATTTTCCATTATTTGCTATAATCAATCAGATAAAGGAAAAAGGAAAAGTAAATAAAACTAAATCAAGAAGCCAACAATAAAGTCTATAAACAAAAGAAATAAAAAAGATCGACTTTGGGGCAAAAAATATGTCGTATGCTGAAAAGCAACGACAATAAGTTGTAAAAAGTAAATGAACATAAAACATAAAACTAGTGTAGATTGACAGAATCGAAGCCTCGCCACCCCCCCATCAACACAAGCTCTCAGCACCCGCCCCTTACCAAAGTAACCATTGAAGTTTCGTTTCATGGGTGCTTTCTTATTAAATATATTGACTTCATCATATTTTTGGTATAATTATACATACTCCGTGTCGGGATTAATGGGTGCTCAGCACCCACAAATGTCTATGTAGATCCGCCCCTGCCTATATATCATTCTGTCATAGAAGTACTAAAAAGAAAGAGTGATGAATCTGAAAATTTTTACAAGGCATGGGCATCTCCAAGTCCAAAGCTCTTATTGCCTCACTAATCTTTCTTCTTTTTCTCTTGTCTGCTGCAGAAAATCATGAGCTTAGCAGCAGTAATAATATTGATGCAATATCAAAAGCACTCAAAGCTCGTCCTAATTATACAATAAGTCTGCATTCCTTCCTTCTCTCTCATTCTATTCTTTTAATTTTATCGTTTGCTTGCTATGTACTCCTTCCTTGAGTGGGGTCTATCGGAGACGGTCTTTCTATTTTCAGGATAGGGGAAAAGTCTGCTTATACACTACTGTCCCCAAACCTCATCATACTGAATTTGTTATTGATGTTGTTATTTTCTGACTATGTTGTTCCGACTTTCCAAAAACATTGCTGTATGTATCCGTGTCGGATCTTCAAAGTACCACTTTTGGAGGATTCAGACATACACCGATGATATTTTTAAGCTAAGTTAATATGCAGTAGCTAGTACTACTAATTATGATGATTGTTTGTTGAACAGATTGTGGAAAAGAATGTACGAGGTGTAAGTTAGCATCTCGACATAAAATGTGCAAGAGAGCATGTGGGACATGTTGTGCCCGTTGCAACTGCTCGCCGCCAGGAACTTCTGGGAATGAGAATATCTGTCCATGCTATTCTACTATGACTACTCATGGCAATAGACGCAGAAGTGGATTCAGGATTTGAGAATAACGGGAGCACCATCAAGAAAATTGTAGCAGGTTTGTTAAGGAGCAACGCTTATTCTTAGAAGCGGACCATTGCTGCAAGCGTAATTTTGTTAATGATGGTGCCAAGAAATATATTTAATGGGTCCCCAACGTATATACAACTATGTATATATAAAGTTTTTGTCGAAGTTAATGGATTCACATGACACCTCATGCATGGCTATAGGTCCGCATAGACGCAAGTGCCCTTAATTAGTACTTGACTCGTACGTGCTTTCAAACTGTATGCACGTGCGCCCACTACTTATATTCTAGATATGTTTCTGTGTGCGTTTAAGAAATAAGAAAGATGATGAGTTTAAAGGGGTTGTATGATCAAGTGAAGAGGAGCTGCTGCTACTGCTTAATTTCAAATTAAATATGGATCCCCTGGTTAATTTGGTTGATACTTGTAGTAGTTTAAAAAATAGAGAAGTTTGAATAAAATGTAATCATATGATACAAGGGGGAATGGGCAAATGGTATAGAAGGAATTTCACAACCTTTTATACCAACTCCACACTATATATGCCAACTCTATAATGTAGATATTGCTTACATGCTTTAACTTGACAAATAGCATGGATAAATGTGCGCATATGATTTTTGCCATACTCAAAATATTCCTATAAAATCAAACAAATAGAATTTTACTTAATTATTTGCCATTTTATAGGATTTTTTGTAAAATTTTATTAATTGTTTGCATTTTTTGTGCACGTTTAATTTTTATAAAAAATTGTAAAAATGTTCCAAAAAATATCAAAAACACCATGCATTGCATTTAAATTCTATTTTTATATTTTTAGGATTAATTAGTTAATTAATTACTTTATTAAAATAAAAAACAAAAAAATTGGCTCATTTTTTATATTTTAGCTTTTAATTTTAAATTAGTAATTATTCTGTTTTAATTCAGGATCAACTAATTGTTATAAATATTATAATTAGATAATTAGCTTAATTTTATAAATTAGATTAATTTAAGATTTTTATTAAAAACAAAAAAGAGATTGGAAAAGGAAAAAAGCCTAATTTAAAATCCCAAATCCATCCAAAATCCAGCCCACTCCCAAGCCTACCCGGTCCAGTTCCCCACCCTTAAAAAAATGACCCCGTATCACCCCTTTTATCCCAGCCGTGGATCATCGTGGATCTAACGGCTGGGAACTAATCCCCCTTTCCCTATAAAACTGTCCGAACAAGCCCCCCTCCAATCAGACCCCCTTAAATTTCACCTTCTGCATCCCTAAATGAACCAAACCCTATCTGCACTTATATCCCACGTCGCCTCCGCCGCTGACCACCCACCGGAAATCGCCTCACGGCGACGCCAATGCTCCAAATCACTCTAAATTAATACCCTTTGATCCTGAGCCCTTTCCCAACACCATCTCACTATCAGTTTTCCCAAAATCCCCACCTAAATCCACCAATTTCAGATTCGAGATCCAAGCCTAAAAATCCTAATTCACCCAAATCACCCCAAAATCACACCCCATACCCCTCTGAACCCTAAACTACAATCAATTCCTCAAAATCCCCCTTTAATTTCCCCAAATCTTAAATCCGAAAATCTTGAACCCTAGATTTTCCCCTTTTTTGATTTTCTTTGGTCAACTTGTGTTTGTTTAAACCTAAAACCTCTATTAGTCGACTGTTCTTGTTGAGAACAGTCGATTAATGATAGTTTAAGTTCATTTCACCCCTTTGAGGTTCGATCGAATCCCTGACTGGTCCGAATTTGGAACGAGTTCTGGTAATTTCTTTGCTATTCTTTTCTCCTTTCTTTTTCTGATTATCCCTTTCATTTTCTTTTGTTGTTGTTGTTAGCCGGATATTTAGGTTCTTTTTTTTGTTGTTTAGAATTGCCTTATTTGTTTATTTTTGCATTTGGTGATTAGATTAGTCAAAAGCATGTTAAAATTTTATCATCTAAAGTTTAATTTCAATTGCACAAACTTAGTTTAATTAGGGTTCATCTTTAGGTTGAAACATGAAATGATTCTGTTTTTTCCCATGTTTATGTCTTGTATTTTATTTTAGGATAATTTCTATTTTTATCTTTGAAGTTCCATTTTGATTATGATTTGAGAACTGTGTAGGTGCACTATTCATTTAAATCCATTTTTGTTTAGGTTTTATTAGGTAAGCATTTTTATTTTCTGATTAACTTACTTTTAGGTTTAAATCGCATTATCGTATTTTTGTTTGTCATTTAAAGTTAAATTTTGAATCCCAGTTTATTTTTGCTTTTATTGGCCTTGATCCATAAATCATTAGAAACTATGGGTGTTAAACGGGCCGGGTTGACCCGGTTCCGGACCGTCCCAGATCGGTAGAACCCGGAACCGACCAAACCGTTAAGAGGGGGCTGGGTAGGGAGGCTGGGACGGTTTAATTATTTGAAATGGGTAACCGGCCCGGTTTAACCCGGTAGAGTTATTGTTCACTATTACCGGGTTAACCTGTCCGGTTTAACGACTACTTTTTTTTTGTTTTTTTTTAAATTTTCGAATTCAGTGGGCCCCACAGACCGTTGGCAACGGTCAGATCATTTTTTGGTCAGTTGGCCAATGGAAATATTGTACAAATAGCCTATTTTTTAAAATTTTTAACCCCTTTTCAATTTACAAAACTAATCTTCTCTAAAACTATAAATACCCTCCCCCCTCTTCTTCATTTCTTCACTCAATACTCATTTCTCAATCTCAATTTCTCTCATTCTCCATTCTCCAATTTTCAAGACTTCAAGTCTTTAATTCATCATTTCATCTTCTAATTTTATTTTGCTCTCTTTTCTTGAATTTAATTTATTGTGTTTTGTCATTCGTAATTTGAAGTTTGAACAATTGAAATTCAAAATGGAAATACTTGCTTGACATTTGTTCGTGGTAACATCGGAATTGCGTAATCAAGTGCTCAATTTATTGTCGAATTCGGTGCACTCCCTCTAATTTTTTCTCTTTTTGCAATATATTTAATGCTGCTAAAAGAGTGTATAAAAGAGTTACTGGTAAGGGAAATAAAAAAAGAGGTAGTCCTTTATCATCAGGTAGAAATAGTAATAACCCATTATCATTTACACATGTTTCCGAATCATCGCCTAATAATAACGTAGATATAGATTATGAACAATTACACGAAGATTTTGGAATAGAAGATAATGAAATAGGAATGGAAGATGAGATACCAGCTACACCTACTAGTGCTGGAGTTGGTAGTGTTGGGGTTGCTACAAGGGGTGGTGGTCGTGGCACTATTAGTAGACCACCTGTGGCTCCGACTACTAATCGTAGAAAAAGAAGTAAGGTTTGGATTTTTCTTGAAATAATAGAAGGTACTGATAGAGTTAAATACAAACTTTGTAAAGGTGATTTTAAACATTTAACTGGAGGAAATTTAGGGGGGACTGGGACGTTTAGTAGACATATGAGAACTGAGCATCCCATAGAATGGGGCGCTGATGGTGATGGAAATCAAACAACTATTAACCCTNGTAACGACCCGACCAGTCGTTTTGATCCCTAGCACGTCGTTCAGCAATCTGAGGCCATGAGAAGCGTCATTTCAGGTATTGTGAATTATACGTGTGGTCGGATTTGAATTTCGGGAAGTCCAGAGTTGATTTGGAAGGAGAATTCTTGTTTCGGAAGCTTAAAGTTGAAAGAATGAACTAGGATTGGAATTTTGAGTAAACGACCTCAGAATTGGGATCTGAACGTTCCAGCAGGTTTCTATGATGATTTCGGACTTGGGCGTATGCCCGGTTCGGGTTTTGGATAAACCGGGAGTGTTTTGGCGCCTATTGAGGAAGTTAGCATTTTTAGAAGAAATTTTATAAGTTTGGCTTGAAATGCATTTCAGTGTTATCGATGTCCATTTGAGATTCTGGGACTACGAATAGCTCCGTGTGGTGATTTTGGAGTTGGGGGCGCGATCGGTAGGGAATTCAGAGGTCTGTAGGTCATTTTGAAGTCATTTGGCTAAAGATAGAAAATTGAAGGTTTTGAGGAGTTTGACCGAAAGTGGACTTTTTGATATCGGGGTTGAAATCTGGTTCCGAAAGTTGGAGTAGGTTCGTAATGTCGAATATGACGTGTGCACAAAATTTGAGGTCAATCGGACGTGATTTGATGGTTTTAAACATCGAAAGTAGAAGTTTGAAATTCAAAAGTTCATAAAGCTTGGATTGGAGGTCGATTCGTGGTTTTAGCATTGTTTGATGTGATTTAAGGCCTCGAACAAGTCCATAATGTGTTTTAGGACTGATTGTTGTGATTGGTTGGGGTCCCGGCGGCCTCGGGTGAATTCCGAGTGGTTAACAGATCGAAAATGGGATTTTGGAAGGCTGAGGTTTGCTGGTTGCTGTCATAACCGCATCTGCTGTTTTTGGACCGCAGATGCGGCACTTCAATCGCAGAAACAGTTTTGGGCTAGAAGAGAAGGGACCGCAGATGAGGTCATATTTCCGTAGATGCGGGACCGCACCTACAGTAGAGGGGCCGCAGAAGCGGAAAAGGGGCAGCTGGAGAGGACCACAAATGCAGTCAATGTTCCGCAGAAGCGGGACCACATATGCGGAAGGGTGTGTTGCAGAAGCGAAAAGAGGCGGCCTAGGGAGGACCGCATATGCGGCATTTGAACAGCACCTGCGGAACCATAGAAGCGGTCAAGGGACCGCAGGTGTGGAAATAGCTGAGGCAGTAAGGTCTTTCAAAATTCGGGGTTGGGTTCATTTCAACCCCATTTTCTTCCATTGGAGCCGATGGGGAGCAACTTTTAGGTGCCATTTTCGTCACTCGTTATGAGGTAAGTAATTTATGCTAGCTTTGAGTTAAATACAAAGTTTATACATGGATTTAGGTAAGGAAATTATGGAAAAATTAAGGTTTTTGTGGAAAACCTAGAAATTTACATTTCTTGGAATTTGACCACGATATTGAGTATGGAATTTAGTGAAAATTATATATTTGAGTTCCTAAGGTCATGGGTAATCTTTATCTTCGAAAAATTTCGGATTCCAGGCACGTGGGCCAGAGGGCGTTTTGGTCAAATTTTTGATCGGAGTTAGGAATTTCTATAAATTAGATTGTAATGAATATTTGAGCATATATAATGGGCTTGCGTAACCGTTGGCTAGTTTTGGAGCGTGGTGCATCAATTAGAGTCTTCAGAAGGGCGTGGAATGCCGGTTATGGATCTTCGGAGCGAGGTGAGTCTCCTTTCTAACCTTGTAAGAGGGAATTGTTCCCATAGGTGAAATAATTGATTATGTGCTCCTATTTGCGGGGGCTACGTACGCACGAGGTGACGAGAGTCCGTGCGTAGCTACTATTATGCTATTGTCCGGGTAGTTAGGACCCAAAA
>MU790401.1:113476-159839 GCA_026770625.1 Nicotiana glauca
AACTTGGAGACACCCGCCACTCATTGGGAAGCAATGCTTTGGAAGTATTAGTATGTTTCAGAGATTGGATTAGATCGGAACGAAGAAATCAAGGACGTGAAGATGTTGATAGCCCAGAAGACGAGGAACTTGGAGATATATTAACACATGGTAACCCATCCGAATTTAACACTCCAGAAGAAGGTCAATCAGTTCATATTGATTATGAAGAACTTACTAAGGCAATGCAAAACCTTTGAATTTACTTGTTGTTAAAAATGTAAACCTTTCAATTTGTAAGTTTGAATTATGAAATAAAAGTAGCACTTGCAATAAGTGCAATTTTCCCCATCTTTCTTGTATTCTTTATTTTAGTACTTTGTATTAATATAACTTACAATATTTATACAAAAATCCAAAAAAAAATTAAAAATACACTAAACCCGGCCCGGCCCCCTCAACCCGTAACCCTTACAGTTTAATTTTTACCTGGATGAACCCGAACCCATTAAATCCGTTATGAACCGACCCGGACCGTAACCCGTACGGGTCCACAAAATATAGGCCTGGCCCGGCCCACCCGTTAAACACCCATATCAGAAACCTGTAGGTTTCTTAATTGAACTAAAGGAAACTGAAGGGAACTTCAGAACTTTAAAATAAAATATCTAGGAAGAGGAAAGTTCTAGAAGTACTAGTTGTCCAAAAAATAGTTTTAAAAGATGCTGAAATGGATAACTGAACATCTTATCCTCTGAAAATATGCTGTACTATCCACGAATTAGGGTAGAATATTCCTTAGATATCATTTTGGACCTACTCTATAAAAAGAAAAGAAAAGCTGCATTTATAGACACACATCATATTTCAAAACCCTAAAAAACACTCTGAAAAGGCTTCAGCTACTGTTTCATTAGTAGCTAGTTTTATTTTCTTCAGATTCTTGAGCAAAAATTCGAGAAAAGCTTTCTATAGGATTTCTGGTTTTTTTATTCAAGTCTGGGGTTAAGCTGAAGCTGTATACTGCTTTGATTTGCTGCTGTTTTCCACCTATTGCTTGCTAAAGTTCCTTACTCCATTCTATTTTTTTTTGTTGTATCCAGGTACTTCCATGAATTCTTGAGTATCAAAAAGTTTTGAAGCATGTTGTTTAGCCTATAATGTAATAAAAGTTTGGGTTCATTCAAGATGTTGCATCCCAGTTTTCCTGATGAATGCTGTTTTAGAGTTTATTTAGTTTTAGCAATTCTATTTTTAGTTTTCTTTGTTATTAAATATTCTAAAATCTGGATACTTTAGGTTATTATTTAGTTATTTGTATGAATGTTCAAATTAGTTTAGCTGTTCCATGTGTTGCATGACAGTCTCAAAAAATATTTAATAGCCATAATAGCATTTGTTCCGTATTAGGAGTTACTGGATTCTAGGAGTGTTTGTATAGTGATAGTTCATAACTAATTGATTAGCAATGTTTGTAGCCGTGACTTTAATTCTAGCAGCTTTGTTCTTAAAAATTGAAATTAGTTGAAATTCCATCTCCTAGGCATAGTATGTAATGATTCAAGGATTTTTTTTTGAATTAATTAATATAGCTAGTGTAAATGTTTCATTCAATGATTCAGCAGGTTGATTTTTTCCAGAATTTTGTATCGGTTGTTGTTTGCATGTTTTAAGCAGTGTGAGTAATAGATAAGTTAAAGGGACTTGGTATATCCAAGGCTTTCATTTTGGTCCTGGTATCAGCCCAAATAATACAGTATGGAATGGACGAGACCAGACTTGATGGGGACTTGATTCCATTTTTGTTTTACTTTTGGGCTTAATTTTGAGCCCAGTTCCCACTAAATTTTCTTAAATAGAAAATTGGGCCTGTCGTTGGCCTGTTTCTCCCCATATAATTAAAGGTCCAATGCATATACTCCCCAAACATGTTTATCACTAACAATTATTTATTAAGTTAAGATTAGTTTTAAATAAGAGTACTCGTTAGTTTGCCTTAATTGAGTACAAATCTTTTTTTAAAATGATTCGAGGTGTGGCATTCACATTTGAATCACCTAATCTATGACCCTAACTTTAATATTATAACTTAGGTATTAACAATCTTGAACATTCTTAGCTTGATTTAGGCGCGACTTCAAAGAGATCTAGTCCAGTCTTGGCTCAACTTCTATCTATGGTCTTTTTCCGGCCATCCATGGCCGATCGAGTCAGATCCATGGCTTTTCTGGCTAGATCGGTAACTTTTAGAAGTCTTTCTCATCTTTTTGGGTTCTCCGAAACCCTAACTTTTAAGATTTTTCGATTTTTCTTTCAGATCTGTCTTAGAGCTGAGTATGTTATGAACCTTTTGATGTTTTCCTCAAAGGTTTCTCTGATTCTTTGACTCCTCATTTTCGACGATTAAGGTTTTCTTAACCTCTTTTAAAAGATCTCTTCTCTGATTTTCAGTGTTGTTTTATGATTTTACTATGTTCAAACGATTTTTTTATGCTTTTCATCTACCTGATTCAGCATGTTGAAAACCCCAAATATCTTTGGTTTTATTCGGGGTCCCAGAACTGTCTTTGTTTATTTTGTATGCTTGTTCCGACTGAGTTCTTTGAGTTTAGATCCTTTTCTTTGTTTAACTTGTCTGATTCTGAGTTCCTACCTTTTTAACTCAGCTTTATTAAAACCCTAGCTTCTTGAAATTTTCCTCACTTGTTACTGAGAGTTTTTAAAAGATCTCCTTTACCTATTGCTATGTGTTAGACTGTTTCCTTCATTTTTGGTTCTATGTGACTGCTTGACTTTTTTGACGACTATGCTTTGAGTAGGTTCTTTTACTACTGAGCCCTAGCCTACTCCTGTTACTGTTGTATGTTTTGTGCATCTAGTTGTTTCTTTTGTTAATACGGTTGGCCTTTGTGACGACCTGGTCGGTCGTCTTAAGAATTAACGCCCCGATCCCCTATTAACTGCTTCCCCTAAGTTCATTTCTACTATTTTGGTTTGTCGGGACGTTCGGTGTTGAGTTTCGGAGAGTATTGGGACACTTAGTTCCTAAATGAGAGCTTAAGTGCTGAAAAGTTGTCCACAGTCGGAACAATGTGAATACGACCTCAGAACGGAAATCTGATAGTTCCGTTAGCTCCGTTAGGTGATTTCGTGGTTGGAAGCGTGTTCGGAATGTATTTTGGAAGCTCGTAGCTCAGTTAGGCTTGAAATGCCAAAGTTTGAATTTTTGAAGTTTCCGGTCCGATAGTGAAATTTTGATCCAAGGGTCGAAATGGAAATTCTGGAAGTTTCAGTAGCTCCGTCATGTTATTTGGGACGTATGTACAAAATTTCAGGTCATTCGGACGTGTTTTGGTTAGGTTTTTGATTGAAAGCGTGTTTTGATAAAATTTGATGTTCTTAGGCCCAAATCCTTGATTAATTCGAGTTTTCGGTGTTGTTTTAGGTGGGTTAAGGATTAGTACAATTTTGAACGAGGACTTAGGTGTTATTGGTGCTTTTGATTGGGATCCCGGGGGCCTCGGGATGAATTCGGATGGTTGACGTAAGGTTTTGAAGTTGAAAAGTTGCTAAGGCTGCTGGTACCTCTCATAACCGCACCTGCGGTTTGGGTTCCATAGGTGCGGAGTTGCAGAAGTGGCCTTGTCATTATAGGAGCAGAATTTGGGCTCCCTCAGCTTTTCCGCAGGTGCGGAAGTTCAACCGCAGATGCGGTTACGCACCTGCGAGACTTCCATCGCAGATGCGGCTTTGGGCTATTAGTTATAAACCGCAGAAGCAGCATATACTCCACAGAAGCGGAATCCACAGGTGCGGTATGAGACTGCAGAAGCGGAACTTGGAAAAAAGGAAAAAGTCGCAGAAGCGACACTTGGTCCGCAGAAGCCGAAATCACTGTTATGAAATATGAAATTCGAGGGTTTAGTTTCAAAAGTTGAAAAAATCAAATTTGAGCTCGGGAGAGGGCGATTCTGAGTGGGTTTTGAAGAGGAGTTCATTGGGTAACGTTTCTCTAATCCCTTATAGTTATATTCCATCATTATGTAGTTAAATCCATCATTTAAATTCGAATTGAGGACCAAAAATTGGAAAAATTGGAAGAAACTTTATAGACTAAATTGTTGAGTTTTGAGTGGGTGTTTGACCTCCGATTTGAGAGATTTTTATATGCTTAGACTTGTGAGAGTATGAGGGTTCTGAAAATTTGATTTTTTTTTATTCTGAGTCGTTGGCCCGAAGGGCGTTTTGGTCATTTTACCTAATTTCACGCCTTAGCTTTAAATTAAATAGTAGAATCTGTTGTTTACGATGATATTTACGATATGTAATTGAATTAAATAGATTTGGGCCATTTGAAGTCTTATACTCATGGAAAAGGCGTGGTTTCTAGTTGATTTTGTATCGGTTCGAGGTAAATGACTTGTCTAACCTTGTGTGGGGGACCTCTTCCCCTTAGGACATGATATTTGATATTTGAAAGCCTCGTACGTGAGGTGACGAGCACGTACTTGCGCTAATTGTTGGAAATCTATTTTTTACTTGAAGTATTAAATTTTTTTTCTTCTTGCTTATCTGTTTATTTTGAATTGCAAGTTTATCCTATGCTAGTTTAGAGAAGCATGTTTATTTGACTTATTTGCTTAACTGCTTAAACTGTCTTGGTTGTATTACGTGAAACATGTTAGGCTAGGATTTTCTATCACTTGTTCGGAGTTAGCATTTACCCTAATATGTTAAGCTGTTATTGTGTGTTTTAAATTGGGACTAGGGGACGGCATCTCGGGAGATCCCCCTATACTTTTTATGTTCTGGACTGAGGTGAGGGATACCAAGATATCCCTGGCACATGTAAGTGAAAGTTTTGAGGATACCAAGAGATCCTCGGGATACCAAGAGATCCCTCGTGTATATTTTGAGGAAACCAAGAGATCCTTGGGATACCAAGAGATCCCGGCTATTATTTCCTGTTGTGAGTAGTATTCCTTATATTTTTTTGTTTCTGCTTCCTCTTACTCTTCCCTTATTTATCATGTTCAGATTCTCGCTATAGACTTTATCTATACTTTTTTTCCTTATCTTATCATATATTATGTTTATCTCAGTAGGGCCTTGACCTTCCTCATCACTATCAAACCGAGGTTAGGCTTGACACTTACTGAGTACCGTTGTGGTGTACTCATGCCCTTTATGCACATGTTTTTTCACGTGCAGATCCAGGTAGCTCTGCCCAGGCGTATCTTCCTCGAGGCGGAGAAATCTAGCAGATATTTTGAGGTACATATGTCGCGTCCGCAGACCTAGAGTCTCTTTCTTATTCTAGCTTTAGCAGTTAGCTTTGTCCTTTTCGTACTATTCATTTTAGACATTCTGGAGTTAAAGCTATGTATTTACTTTCCGTTAGCCTGTGTTCCCGTGAGTTTTCGGGTTTTGGGGTGATGTTGTAGACTTCCGCATTATTGAGTAATATATGCCGAGCGGCATCCTTTATACAATTTTCTTTTAATTGTTCATTTTTAAATAATTTATTCCACAAGTTATGTTGTTGTTCCATAAATGTTAGGCTTACCTAGTTATCGGAACTAGGTGCCATCACGACATGTTCACGGAGGGCAAAATAGGGTCATGACATCCTTGCATGTTCATTCTTCTCTATTTATATGGCGAAGTGCAGACTCATGATTCTTTCTTGATTGATCTTGATTTTCTCAAGCTACGACTAATTGCAAATATTTTCTTATAAACCCATGATTTCACTCATTTTGTTTAAATTGATTGATTCCTTTCCTTTGCTGTGATGTTTTACCCCGGCTGAATCCTTTCCCAAAATTAAGTACATTTTGTAGTTAGACTCAATTATTTACTCTATACTCTTACTATCCCCTATATGTTCAGAAATCAATCTTTCTCAAATTGATTTTCTTTCCTTAGTTACCCTTGTTAGTATCCGTTTCAGCAGTAATTCCTTGATTAAAGGGAATACTTGTATTAATTGATTCTGGCTGTGATTACTTCCATATTTGTGTTAAACCTTTACTTGTTAATTCCTTAATTAACTTTTTCTGCACTTTGCTCCTTCAATTGGTATGTTCCTAGTTTAAATTCTGAAACCCAAACCTATGTGTTCCCTTATTGTCAATCACTGTCTCTTTCTAACTTAATGGCTCATGTTGTTGAGTTGTATTGTTTGTTTACCGCTGTACTCAGCATGCTTAAAATTCTGCCCTTCTTTAAAATGTGATCAGCATATTTACTTGTTCCTGTTTATGTCCTTCAACTAGCATGTCTATAATGTACCTAATCCATGACTAATTGTGTGTTTCTGATTTGGGTCCTCTATGTCTCCAACCCTCATTCCCTATTTGTAAATGCTGAAGTATGTAATTCTCTCTGAACTGGTTTTGTATGTGTTGTTGTTGTTGTTGTTGTTGTTGTTGTTGTTGTTGTTGTTTCTACCCCTTTTCCCTTTCAAAAACTATTTTATTAGGCAATTCTTCTCTTGTTTTACAAACACACTTCAAACATGTTGTTTCTAAAACTATATCTTAACTCAACTCCTTTGAGTCTATGTCTATCACTCTCGCATGCATTCTTAGATCATTAGGTTCTGGCCCTCTTGTGCGAGCTTTGCTTTGGGATCCTTGAGCTCCCTCTGAACCTGGACATATAAGGGCTGGCTCTTCCACACTATACTTACTCTTGGTTATGCAATCTGGGTGTGAGCACTGCCCGGGATCCCTTGAGGTCCTTAGGGAACTCTGACACACCCAGGTATCAGAAAGGCTTTGGAACTGTATTGTCATTTGAGGTGGTTTATTACATAACTCATAGAGGAAGTCAAGATCGGGCTTTCCTATGGATGTAACTTCTTATTTTTGCATTTTTTTTACGTAATTCAATCTCATGGTCTGTAATAGTTTGTAAACATTTATGAGGTTGGCTAGTGAAAAGGGATGGGAAATATGCATGCTATAGTTAAAGGGTAGAAACCATGTTATTAGGTTTATATTCCAAGTTGTACAATAGAAATCATATTTAGGATTCATACGATGCATTACAAATCACGTTATTAGGATTTATGTTTCTTGCTTCAGTATCTCAGTCATCAATCCATGCACCGTATCCAACACTTAGAAATCCTGCTTCGAGGACGAATAAAGAAAAACGATTACTCATAAAGTCGTCTCTTAATAATTCCGTAACTCTTTCGTATAGTTAGAAATCATGCCTTAGGAAATCTGCCATCTGCATGTGCATATCGGATATCATGTTCTAGGATCCTGTTTGCATTTTGTTTAAAAATGCCTAGTTAATTACTGATTCATGAAAGGTAGTAAGGTAATAGTTTTCACATTGCAAAGTTTCTGAATAACTAGTAATAATCTCTACAACTAGAACAACATGTTTTAGGTAATAATAAGCTCCAAACTGTCTTAGGAATTCTGAATAACCCTTTAATACTGCTTACGTCTAGGCAAGCCTTAGGTAATTACTTAAACTGGAATTGCCTCTGTTTAATTCTAGACTGTTACAACCGGTAGGCAGGCCTGTTCGGACTTTTTTTGTGTTATATAATGAATCTGGTTCTAACTTAAACACCCTGCTTTAGGATTTTAAAATTCAGACCTCAAATGTGTATAAGTTGTGTTGTCTATGTGAATTACCTGTGGAGGTACACTTGAACCTTTTATTTGTCTTCCATGCTCCCTTTAAATGCAGTCCTATGTGTTCTTGCTTGTCGCCTAGTATTTTACCTTTAAATCTGAGGGTCTCCCTAGAACCCCTCATAATAGGATAGAAGTCCTAAACTCCTTCGGGACTGATAGGAAGGGACGAGTAACATCATGCAATAGAGGTCGAGACCAACCCTCACTTTAGTTTCCTTAACGGGGCGGGAAATGGTAGATATGAATATGATAACTTGTGCGCTAATACCACGTGTATACCCTCTTTTGAGGAGTGTCATACCGGGTATTGCATTGATGTGATCCATATTACAAATAAATAAACCTAGGACACTCCCTCTTATATTCATAAGCATGACTTAGATTATAACTCTTTTCAAGATTTCACCTTTCAATAATTGTTTTTAAACACTTGTATATTTAAATCCCTTATTACTTGAGCCTTACTTGTTTATTTGCTAATTGCACAAATTCACAAAAACTATCTGGCCGGGAACCACACTAGTGGATCCTGAGGGGTGCCTAACACTTTTCCCTTGGGATAATTTCAAGCCCATACCCTATCTCTGGTTACCAAAAATAGTTTTAGTTGAACCTTATAGGTGCCCAAGCGTATCTTAAAATCGTTAGGTGGCGGCTCTTCAAATACCCAATTCCCAAAAGGAAATGAGTCATTACACCCCATGAATGTCGAAACCCGAACTCCTCTCCGCGGAGGGAAAAAAGGGGTGCGACACCGGTAATTTCA
This sequence comes from Nicotiana glauca, assembly GCA_026770625.1. Lineage (NCBI taxonomy): Eukaryota > Viridiplantae > Streptophyta > Magnoliopsida > Solanales > Solanaceae > Nicotiana > Nicotiana glauca. Next base: position 121,886 of record MU790401.1, read on the forward strand.
CTTAGGCAGAATGAACCCGTGGTTATCAATTGCGCACTACAGAAGCCCATGAAGGACCCCACTATAGTCCCTTGGAAATACAACAAAGCAGTGGTGACATACAAGGAAAAAGAAATCACGGGGGAAGTGAATGAAACAAACCCGTTTGGAAAGTACCTCAACTTGGAGGATTTGAACAAAACCAAACAGAAGCGTTTTCACTTAAAAAGCTAGTCGGTGCTTAAGAGGCAGAGGAATTCTTTCGAAAGATGAAAAACTCAGACTACAATGTCATTGACCAACTCCAGAAGTCTCCCTTTCAGGTCTCACTCTTGTCTCTACTGATAAGTTCGAATGAGCATCAGAAAGTGTTGATAAAGACCCTTAATGAAGCATATGTTCCAATCGAAAGCATTGTTGAGCAACTGGAAATAATGGCGGAATGATTTTTTGAAGTCAACCAGATTTTATTCAGCCGAAATGACTTGCCCCCAGAAGGGGCTGCCCATAACAAAGCTCTTTATTTGACCGTTAAATGTAAAGGATACTACGTGAACAGAGTTATGTTAGATGGCGGATATAGGGTTGACATATGCCCTCTCTCGACCTTACAAAGAATGGAAATTGGGACTGAAAGAATTAGGCCCAACAATGTTTGTGTATGTGCTTTTGATGGCGTCAAGAGAGATACAATAGGGGAGATTGATTTGATCATATCTCGGTTCTGTGGATTTTGAAGTGACATTTCAGGTCTTGGACATGGACACCTCCTACAATTTTCTCCTAGGAAGGCCTTGGATCCATATTGTAGGGGTCGTACCTTCTACTCTCCACTAAATGGTTAAGTTTGAACACGAAGACCAGGAAATCATGGTCCATGGAGAAGACAAGCAATCAATTTACAAGGACCCTTCAGTCCCATATCTGGAGGCTAAGAAAAGTAGCGACCACATAGTTTATCAAGCTTTTGAGATTGTGGTCGCGGATCAATGCGAGGAAGGAACCCCGTGTACTCAACCCTTTTTTTCAAATACGTCAATCATGATCACCACTGAAATGATCAAGCACGAGTACAAGCCCGGGAAAGGGATCAGAGTATCTTTGCAAGGTATCACAGAACCTATCACTTTAGCTGCTAGTGAGAAATTCTTCGGTGTGGGTTTCAAAGCCACATAAGCTAATGTGACATGGGCTAATGAACGAAAGAACAATGGGTGGGTCTTGCCTTAGCCGGTCCCGCATCTCTCCAAAATGTTCGTCAAGCCAAGATACATAGAGGAAGAAGATGAGGCCTTTAAGACCAAAAAAATTGAGGATATATGTGGAGCAATGAGGAAAATGTTGTATGAGGCTCACATGGTCCAGCCGGGTGAAGGCTCAAGCACTGTTGAGGTGCAATATATGGGGCCCGCTGCAAAATTGGAAGGCTACTCCATTTCCAGTTAGGCGGGAATCCCGATAGTTCAGTCTTGCCATCGTTTCTACATTCCGAGTTATTTCAGGGCGTAACTTGAATGTTTTTAGTTTATTGTCTTTTCAAAATTCCAATGTAAACACTTCTACCTTCAAATTCAATGAAATAAAATCAATATTTCATTGTCTATGAATATCTTTATTCTTTCTGATTTTTCATATTTCTTCTTTTCAGTTCTAATAATAGGGACTTAAATAACATGACATGCTTGCGGACTTCATGCCCAGATCTTAGCACGTTGTCTAACTGTGAAATAATGAATCACGAACTAGAATATGATAAAGATGAGGCTTTTAGGGAAATAAACCGAGGACTGGAACAATTTGAGAATAAGCCTAAGCCAAACTTAAATGAAACTGAGCCAGTTAATTTGGGTAGTTCAGAAGAGGTCCAAAACCATGATAAGCATTCACACTAATGAAAAAACTAGGGATGCGTTGATCCAACTTTTGTTCGAATTTAAAGATGTGTTTGCCTGGTCCTATGATGATATGCCAAAACTGAGTGTTGATTTAGTGGTTCACAAATTACCAACTTAATCGATCATCCCCCTGTCCAACAAAAATAGAGAAAGTTTAAAACCGATATCAGTGACAATATCAAAGAAGAATTGACCAAAGAGTTAAAAGCGGGTGTGATATGAGTGGTCCGATACACCACATGGCTGGCTAATGAGGTCCTAATTCCAAAGAAATATGGGAAAAACCGAGTGTGTGTTGACTATCGGGATCTGAACAAAGCAAGTCCCATGGACAATTTCCCGTTACCAAACATCCACATCCTTGTTGACAACTGTGCCAAACATGAGATATGGTCTTTCGTGGATTGTTATGCTGGATATCATCAGGTCTTGATGGATGAAGAAGATGCAGAAAAGATAGCCTTCACCATACCTTGGGGTACTTATTGTTACAAGGTTATTCCTTATGGTTTGAAGAATGTCGGGGCAACTTACATAAGAGCTATGACTGCCATCTTTCATGACGTGATGCACCAGGAAATTGAGGTGTATATAAATGATATGATCATTAAATCGAGAACGTAGGACGACCATGTGGGGGATCTAAGAAAGTTCTTTGAGCGCCTGCGTAAGTATGATTTGAAGTTAAATCTAGTTAAATGTGTATTTGGAGTTCCGTTTGGCAAAATTTTGGGGTTTATAGTCAGTCGGACGGGCATTAAGCTAGATCCAAGAAAGATAAAGTCTATTCGGGATTTGCCTCCTCCGAGAACCAAGAAAGAGGTTATGAGTCTATTGGGAAGATTGAATTACATCAACAGATTCATTGCTAAGTTGACTTCCACATGTGAACCCATTTAAGCTATTGAAGAAAGATGCGGCAATTAGATGGACAAATGAGTGTCAAGAAGTTTTCGACAAAATCAAAGAATATCTATCGAATCCGCCAGTGTTGGTCCCACTCGAACCTGGAAGGCCTTTGTTTTTGTATTTGACAGTGTTGGATAATTCCTTTGGATGTGTTCTCGGGCAACATGATGTGATCGGGAAGAAATAACATGCCATATACTATTTGATCAAGAAGTTCACTAGTTCTGAGGCCAAATGCACTTTGTTGGAAAGAACTTGCTGCGCCCTAACTTGGGTTGCTCAGAAGCTTAGGCATTACCTGTTGGCTTACACCACCTATCTCATCACTAGATTGGATCCTTTGAAACACATTTTCCAAAAGCCGATGCCCATGGGGAGGTTACCAAAATGGCAAATCCTGCTCACGAGTTTGACATAGTCTATGTCACCCGTACGGCAATGAAAGCTCAAGCTTTGGCGGATCACCTAGCTGAAAATCTTATTGATGATGAATATCAGGCTTTGAGTACTTGCTTTCCAGACGAGGAAGTAAATTCAGTTGAGGCAATTCTAGAAGACACCAATGCTTGTAAAATGTTCTTAGATGGAGCTATGAATGCAAAAGGTGTCGGGATTGGGGCAATTTTGGTCTCACCCATTAGTCAGCACTATCCGGCCACAACCCGGCTTTGATTTTTCTGCACGAACAACATTGCCGAGTATGAAGCCTACATTATGGGCATGAACATGGAAATCGATCAGGATGTGGAATAATTATTAATCATGGGAGACTCGAACTTGATTATCCGACAAGCTCAAGGTGAATGGGAAACTCTGGATGTCAAGCTTATCCCATACAGGCAACATGTTGAAGATCTTAGCAAGTGGTTCAAATCCGTCGACTTCAGGTATATTCCTCGGTTTCACTATGAGTTGGCCGATGTACTAGCTACTTTGGACTCGATGCTGCCATATCCAGGCAATGTCCATATTGTCCCGTTGTAAATCCAAATTCAAGAAAGACATGGTTATTGCAACGCAGTTGAAATAGGGACAGATGTTCATCCATGTATCACTATATCAAAAGATTCTTGAAAATAAAAGAATATCCCGAGCAAGCTAGTGGAGACCAAAAGAGAACCATTAGAAGGCTTGCCAGTGGTTTCTTCTTGAGCGGAGAAGACTTGTACAAAAGGACTCCAGATCTGAACCTTCTAAGGTGTGCGGATGCCCAAGAGGCTGTAAGAATCATGAATGAAGTGCACGCATGAGTATGCAGACCTATATGAACGGATATGTCCTTGGGAAGAAAATCCTTCGAGCGGGTTATTACTAGATGACTATGGAGAAGGATTGCTTCAGTTTATCCGAAAGTGTCATCAGTGTCAGGTACACGGTGACCTGATTCATGCACCGCCTTCAGAATTACATCCTATGTCAGCACTGTGGCCGTTCGTTGCTTGGGGTATGGATGTTATTGGGCAAATCGAGCCAAAAACTTCAAATGGGCACAAATTCTTCTTAGTTGCCGTCGACTATTTCACAAAATGGATTGAAGCAGTCACTCTCAAATCCGTCACCAAGAAAGCAGTGGTGGATTTCATGCATTCCAACATTATCTGTCGTTTTGGTATTCCTAAAAATATCATTACATACAATGCTGCAAATTTAAACAGCCATTTGATGAGGGAGGTATGCGAACAATTTAAGATCATGCATCATAATTCCACCCCTTATCGACCCAAAGGTAATGGTATTGTTGAAGCAGCGAACAAAAACATCAAGAAGATCCTCAGGAAAATGATTCAAAGTTCTAGACGATGGCATGAAAAGTTACCATTTACATTGTTGGGATATTGCACAACTGTGTGCACATTAGTTGGAGCTATACCCTATCTATTGGTTTATGGCACTGAAGCCATAATACCCGCAGAATTTGAAATTCCATCCCTTCGAATTATCGTTGAAGCTTAGATGGAGGACAATGAATGGGTCAAGACCCGTCTAGAATAGTTAACCCTTATTGATGAAAAGCAAATGGACGCAGTGTGCCATGGGCAGTTGTATCAACAAAGAATGGCCCGTGCCTATAACAAGAAAGTGCGGCCCATGAACTTTGAAGTGGGAAAAGCTCATTTTGAGACGTATTCTCCCACATCACAAGAAAGCAAAAGGAAAGTTCGCTCCAAACTGGAATGGTCCGTACATTATAAGAAAATTATTGCCAAAAGGGGCATTGTAATTGGGAGGCATTGAAAGGAACGACCTTGAAACAGCTGTCAATGCAGATGCGGTCAAAAGGTATTACGTTTAACCCTTCTGCGGTACATCTATTCTCCGATTGGGATAACGAAGGCTTTCACTCTCTCTACCCAAACACTTTTAATCCTTTGCTAACCCTTTGAGCCGGTGACCTTTCTTGTATTACCCTCTTTGGAACCCGAAAATATTTGTAGAAAAAAAAAGAATAAAAAAAGAGAAAAAGACAAAACAAAACAACAAAAAACAAAAAGAAAAATAGAATCAAAGTTCCCCGAACTACGTTAAACTTGAATCCAAAAGGATACATAGGCAGTCTCTTTCTGGGGTTCAGTCATACCAAAACAAAAATCCACATTCCCCCAAAATTGAAACTGGGGCAGAATTTATAATAGTTCGTCGACGGTTCGTTGGAAAGGTTCCAAAGTTGTAGTACAATCCAAAATCTTTTACCCTAAATCCTGTTAAAATTCCTTCTGATCAATCGGTAAAGATGTTCAAAATGGGAGGATGTTAGTTATTTGGATATGATACAATCAAACGAGAGAAATAAAATGAGAGAGTTTTATTGGTAAAAACCCACACATGCACCGTAAGGAGATGATGAGCAGAGAAATTGAAAATAAGAGAGTCTTGTTAGTGAAAACTCGCAAAGAGCACTATAAGGCAACAATGAGCAGAGAAATGATAGAGTTCAGTTGGTGAAAACCCGCAAAGGGCGCCACTGATCGAAAAGGGAATCACTTACAACCATCAGTACTGATAAGAGTGCTAGCAAGGTTTCTCGGTTTTGAGATATGGATTATGAAGGGTTTTGTGAGAGTTGGATGGTTTGCACAGATCGGGTATCCAGTCCAATAAACGTGTCATGTCTATTGAAATCTGCGTGCACTCCAGATAAGTCCTTCTTTTATTTCCTCAAAAGTGACACTCCTCATTTAAATTTACTATCCTGTCCGTTGTTTACTTTTCTTTAAATCCTCTCCGATCTAATTCTCCTCCGAAACTAATACAAAGAAAAGATGTCAAGATTGGTTTACAGAGTTTTGTCTGACGGAAAGCTAAAATTCAAGAAAAAGCACCCAGCCTCAGCAGGGTGCATCAAGTCGATCTCGACTGGCCATGTTGGCTGATGCTTCAGAGTCCAAACACTTGAAAATAAAGGAAATCAAAGTCAAGTGCCCATAAAGGCAAAATAAAATGAAAAGGACAAGCCCCACACGGGTTAACAATCATGGGGAATTTTTGAAAATCAAGATCCTTGGGTTTAGAAATGAAACCAATTTCTAGAAAGCCAGCAAGCAATGGAGATTTTCATCGAAAGAGTTGGGCCGAGATAAAGTGATCAAAACAATCAAGGCCTCAAAGCCAACCACTATTTCAAACTGACAAATTGTTCTTTGATTTGAAAACAGGAAAATAGGTGCAATCCAAAACAATCTTGCAAGAAGCAGGTGCAATAAAAGCAAGCCAAGCAGAAACCAAAATGGTTCTGCAGCAGAAGTTGACCCGAAAAGGGAAGTCCCTTTTTAAACTCTTCATTCATTATCCTAAATAAAATGAAAAGTAAAGTAAAAACAAGAAGAAGAAGAAGAAGAAGAAGAAGAAGAAGAAGAAAGAAAAGAAGAAGGAAAATTCGAAATCATGGTAGCCTAGGGTCCCCAATCCCTAGCTACGTTTTTCCAACATAAGGTCACATTCGCTAGTCACTGCCAGCATGACCGAGTAGTCTTTTCCAGTATAGGGTCCCACTCCCTAGTTGATTCCCGACATAACCCGTGGACCTTTCCGGCATAACCCGATGACTTTTCCGGCATAACCCACATACCTCTTTCGGCATAACCCGATGAATTTCCCGACATAACCGAGGACCTTTCTAGCATAACCCGATAACTTTCCCGGCATAACCTGAGGACCTTTCCGACATAACCCGATGACTTTCCTCACATAACCCATGGACCTTTTCCGGCATAACCCGATGACATTTTCGGCATAACCCGTGGACATTTTACAGCATAACCCTATGACTTTCCCAGCATAACCCGTTGACCTTTTACGGCATAACCCGATGACTTTCCCGACATAACCCGTGGACCTTTTTCAGCATAACCCGATGACTTTTCCGGCATAAATCGATGACTTTCTCGGCATAACCCCTGGACCTTTTTCGTCATAACCCGATGACTTTCCCGGTATAACCTGTAGAACTTTCCGGCATAACCCGACGACCTTCCCCGGCATAACCCGGTCATTTTTCCAGCATGACCTGGTAATTTTCCCAACTTAGGGCCTTCGATCCCTATTTGATTTTATTTTTAGATATAGGTTCTCCACTCCCTAATCTTTTTTATCAAGGATACACAATCCTGATTTCATTACTTTCAATAAAGAAGTAGTTTAGATTTTTGTTACAATAACTCACAAAATTTTCCTAGTGAAAACTGAGGCAGAAAATTTTGTTCGTTTCTTTGTTTTGATGCCTAAGCAAGTTTTTACCTCGACGCCCAAGTTTCAAGGTGACCAGAAGAAGAAGTCTTAATCCAAATAAAAGAGAAGAAAAAAACAAGAAAAAAAGTGAGCTCTAAGTGTAGAAGCGGATAAAAGATGCGAATTGCTCAAGATATGATCGAGGTCACAAGCTTTGCATGTCTTGCCTTGATACAAAAAGCTGAAAAAGAATGAACCAGCGGTTGCAGCTAATAAGCATTAAGATTCAGATCACAGTCTGCAAGAAGAACCAACCAAGACTCAATCTCAAATTTTAGAAGGTTTATAGATAGGAATCTTGTAACTCATAGTTGATAGATTTAACTAGTTGAGCTTTTCATCTTTTATTTCAGTGTAATAAGGAGCTCAGCAAACAGAAATAGCAGAAACAGCAGCAACAACAGTGAAATCACAGTTTCCTGGTAGTCCCAGGTACCAAAACTTCCAAAACTATACTAACCTGATTCCTTTATAGCCAAGGATATATAGGCAACCTCCGAAGCAAGGTTCAATTAGACTTTTTCCAAAAAATGCTTCCCATGGAGTTTCAAATGGACAAATATTTCTCGTAATTGCTCATTTTATCTTTGCCCAAAAATCCTTCGTGTTCCTGAGCAAAGAGGGGCAGCTGTGATCATGTGATTTTTCCCCTACTCAAAATACTCCTATAAAATCAAAAAATAGAATTTTTTTTCCTAATTATTTGCCATTTTATTGGATTTTTTGCATTTTTGTGCACGTTTAATTTTTATAAAAAATCATGAAAATGCCCCAAAAATTTCAAAAACACCATGCATTGCATTTAAATTTTATTTTTATATTTTTAGGATTAATTAGTTAATTAATTACTTTATTAAAATAAAAATCACAAAAATATTGGCCCATTTTTTTACATTTTTGCGTTTTATTTTAGATTAGTAATTTTCTCTTTTAATTCAAGATCAACTAATTATTATAAATATTATAATTAGATAATTAGCTTAATTTTATAAATTAGATTAATTTAGGATTTTTATTTAAAAAAAGAAATTGAAAAAGGAAAAGAAGGCTAGTTTAAAATTGGGCATATTTTAATCATAAATCCGTCCAAATATCAATCCACTCCCAAGCCTACCCGGTCCAGTTCACCACCCTTCAATAAAACGACCCTGTATCACCCCTTTTTATCCCAGCCGTTGATCATTGCGGACCTAACGGCTGGGAACTGATCTCCCTTTCACTATAAAAATGTCCGAACAAGGCCCCCCAATCGGACCCACTTTCATTTCACCTTCTTCATCCCTGAGTGAACCAAACCCTATCTGCCCTTATACTCCACGTTGCCTCCGCCGGTGATCGCCCGCTGGAAATTGCCTCATGGTGGTGCCGGTGCTCCAAATCACTCCAAATTAACACCCTTTGATCGTGAGCCCTTTCCTAACACAATCCCACTATCAGCTTTCCCAAAATCTCCACCTAAATCCACCAATTTCATATCCAAGATCCAAGTTTTAAAAACCCTAGTTCACCCAAATCACCCAAAAATCACACCCCACACTTCTCACACACCTCTGAACCCTAAACTACAATAAATTCCCCCAAAAGCCCCCTTTAATTTCCCCCAATCTTAAATCTGAAAATCTTGAACCCTAGTTTTTCCCCTCTTTTGATTTTCTTGGGTCAACTTGTGTTTTTTTGAACCCAAAACCTCCATTAGTTGACTATTCTTGTTGAGAACAGTCGATTAATGGTAGTTTAAGTTTATTTCACCCTTTTGAGGTTCGATTGAATCCCTGACTGGTCCGGATTTGGAACGAGTTCTGGTAATTCCTTTGCTTTTCTTTTCTCCTTTCTTCTTCTGATTATCCCTTTTATCTCCTTTTTTTGTTTTTTATTTTTGTTGTTGTTGTTATTGTTAGCCGCATGTTTAGGTTCTTCTTTTCTTTTTTGTTCAGAATTGCCTTGTTTGTTTATTTTTGCATTTGGTGATTAGATTAGTCAAAAGCATGTTAAAATTTCATCATCTAAAGTTTAATTTCAATTGCATAAAATTAGTTTAATTAGGGTTCATCTTTAGGTTGATACGTGAAATGATTCTATTTTTTCCCATGTTTCTATCTTGTACTTTGTTTTAGGATAATTTTTATTTTTATCTTTGAAGTTCCATTTTTTATTCTGATTTGAGTACTGTGTAGGTGCACTTTTCATTTAAATCCATTTTTGTTTAGGTTTAATTAGATAAGCATTTTTTTATTAGCTTAATTTTAGGTTTAAATCGCATCATCATGTTTTTGTTTGTCATTTAGAGTTAAATTTTTAATCCCTATTTGTTTTTGCTTTTATTGGCCTTGATCCGTAAATCATTAGAAACTTGTAGGGTCTTAATTGAACTAAAAAAAAATTGAAGGGAACTTCAGAACTTTAAAAAATAAAATATCTAGGAAGAAGAAAGTTCTAGAAGTACCAACTGTCCAAAATTTAGTTCTAAAAGATGCTGAAATAGACAACTGGACATCTTATCCTCTAAAAATATATTGTACTATCCAAGAATTAGGGCAGAATATTCCTTAGCTTCTATTTTGGACCTACTCTATAAAAAGAAAAGAAAAGCTGCATTTATAGACACACACCAGATTTCAAAACCTTAAAGAATACTCTGAAAAGGCTTCAACAATTGTTTCATTAGTAACTAGTTTTATTTTCTTCAGATTCTTGAGCAAAAATTCGAGAAAAGCTTTCTATGGATTTCTGGTTTTCTGATTCAAATCTGGGGTTAAGCTGAAGCTGTATATTGCTTTGATTTGCTGTTGTTTTTCACCTATTGCTTGCTAAAGTTCCTTACTCCACTCTATTTCTTTGCTGTATCCAGGTACTTCCATGAATTCTTGAGTGTCAAAGTGAAGTTTTGAAGCATATTGTTTAGCCTATAATATAATAAAAGTTTGGGTTCATTCAAGATGTTGCATCCCAATTTTTCCCGATGAATGTTGTTTTACAGTTTATTTAGTTTTAGCAATTTTATTTTTAGTTTTCTTTGTTAAACATTCTGAAATCTGTGTTGAAATTAGTTTAGTTGTTCCATGTGCTGCCTGACAATCTCAAAAAATATTTAATAGCCATAATAGCATTGGTTCCGTATTAGGAGTTGCTGGATTCTAGGAGTGTTTCTATAGTGATAGTTTATAACTAATTGATTAGCAATGTTTTTAGCCGTGACTTTAATTCTAGCAGCTTTGTTCTTAAAAATTGAAATTAGTTGAAATTCCATCTCCTAGGCATAGTATGTCATTATTCAAGGATTTTGTTTTGATTTAATTAATCTAGCTAGTGTAAATGTTTCATACAGTGATTTAGCAGGTTGATTTTTTTCTAGAATTTAGTATCGGATGTTGTTTGCATGTTTTAAGCAGTGTGAATAGTAAGTTAAAGGGACTTGGTATATCCAAGGCTTTCATTTTCGGCCTGGTATTGTCACGACCCAAATTCCACTAAGGGTCGTGATGGCGCCAGACACCACAATCAGGCAAGCCAACTAAAATACTTAATTAAAATTCTCGTTTAAATACTTTTGAAAACTATGATTTTCCTTCAAATTTACCTGTAAAAGATAATCGTTTCAAATCAAATATGGATGTTAAGCAATTAATACAAGATACCCTATACTCATCCTAGAACCCGGTGTCACAAGTGCATGAGTATTTACTAAGAAGGAAAATAAAATACAGTGACTGTTCGGAATACAAAGTGGATAGAAATGAAAATACAGTATAATACTCTGAAGGGGACTCTGCTTGCTGCGGGTCGTCTCGACAAATGCAGCTTACCTAAGTCTTCGAATCAACCATGCCGCTATGCCGCTAAGCCACTAGCCACATATGAACCTGTACAACAAAAATGCACAGCAAGTGTAGTATGAGTACAAAAATAACGTGTACCCAATGAGTATCTCATCTAATCTCGAAGAAGTAGAGACGAGAGGTCGACTTCGACACTTACTAGTGGTCCAATAGTAATATTATTAATGCGATAAATCACGAATTTATTAAGAACAATAGTAGATTCAACTGAGTCACGAAACAGGTAAAAGTTCATTTTCATTAAAAGTATCCAGATTCATAATCTATTAATTAACAATTATTTCAAGTCGGGGAGAGCAGATATCAATATCAATAACTCTCAAGGCAAGCAATACAAGCATGCACAACTCATGCCGAGGTCGTACGGTCTGATCCAACATAAATATAAAATATGCACTGCCAAGGGTCGAACGGCGCGAACCATAGATGCATCTATTACCACACTCGCGAATCATATATGTGACACGATCAAATTTAAATAAACAATCACCATGCCCATGAATCATACATGCGACGCAGGTACACATATAAATATGTGCTCAAACAGCCAATTAAGAATTTATCGAGGAACCTTTATCTAAATAAAAGCCAATTCTCGTTTAACGATTTAAGAAAATAAAGTTTAAACCTTTTAGAAATTCATTTACCAAATTCGATGGGATTTAAGAAATTCAACTGTTAATAAGATTACAGATATTCCAAGTATAGCATGCTTTGGGTCCTAGACTACCTAGTTACGCATACACTCTCATCACCTCGTGCGTACGTTTTTCCCACAAATAGGAGCACATAACCAGTTATTTCACCTATGAGGATAATTCCCTCTTACAAGATTAGAAAGGAGACTCACCTCACTCCAAAGCATACTTCCAATACCAAGAAGGAGCCCAAACTCTCAATTTGGAGCCGAACGATCCAAAACTACATAAACGAGGTAAGAACTAGTCAATACAAGCTCACAAGATCGAATTCTAACTATTTAAGCAATTTCTCAACCTTAAACACAAGTTTTTTAAAATCCGACCCCGAGCCCACGTGCTCGGATTCCGAAATTTTGAAGAAAGTTGTTCTTTATAACTAAGGATCACGAATATATAATTTCTACTTCATTCCATAACAAATTTCGTGGTTGAATCTTGTTGTTAGCAAAACCCTAGGTTTTACTCTATTCCCATGATTTTCACAAATTTTTATGTGTTAATCTACCCAAAACTCAAGTATTAAACTCACATTAATTAGAAATAACTTACCTCATAATGCTAGGCAGAATCATCCCTCCAAGAGCTCCAAAATCGCCCAAGAAATGAGTGATAATGAGCAAAAATGGCCTAGAGCCCGAATAAATAAAGGCCACTACCTTCTGCGATTTCCGTATGTGCGGTCCTGGGTTGCACCTGCGACCACCGCTTCTGCGGGAAGAAGACCACTTCTGCGATCTGGGCCGCTTCTACGGATAGGCCCATCGCTTCTATGGATTTAGGGCCGCATATGTGGTCTTGGGCTGCCTGGCCTTGGGCCGCTTCTGCGGTCCTGCACCTGCTGTTTAGGAACCGCAGGTGCGGTTATGACACCAACCAGCAGCTTCAGCCTTCCCAAAATTTCCATTTTCGATCCGTTAACCACTCGGAATCCACCCGAGGCCCCCGGGACCCTAACCAATCATACCAAGCGGTCCCAAAACACATTACGGACTTGCTCGAGTCATCAAATCATATCAAACAATGCTAAAACCATGAATCGACCCCCAATCCAAGCTTTATGAACTTTAGAATTTCAAGCTTCTGCTTTCGATGTTTAAACCTATCAAATCACGTATGATTAACTTCAAATTTTGCACACAAGTCATATTCGACATTACGGACCTACTCCAACTTTCAGAATCAGATTCCTGACCCCGATATCAAAAAGTCCACTCCTAGTCAAACTTCTCAAAAACATTCAACTTTCTATCTTTAGCCAAATGACTTTAAAATGAGCCACAGACCTCCAAATTCACTTCCGATCGTGCTCCTGATACCAGAATCACCATACGGAGCTACTCCCAGACCCGGAATCCCAAACGGACATCGATAACTGTGAAATTCCCTTAAACTCAAACTTATGAAATTTCTTCCAAAATGCTAACTTCCACAATAGGCGCCAAAATGCTCCCGGGTCATCCAAAACCCGATCTATTCATACGCCCAAGTCCGAAATCATCATACAAACCTGCTGGAGCCTTCGAATCCCAATTTCGAGGTCGTTTACTTAAAAATCCAATCCTAGTTGATTCTTTCAACTTAAAGCTTCCGAAATGAGACTTCTCCTTCCGAATCAATCCCAAACTTTCCAAAATTCAATTCTGACCATGCGTACAAGTCGTGATACCTGAAATGAAGTTGCTCATGGCCTCAAACTACTGAATGACACGCTAGAGCTAAAAATGACCGGTCGGGTCGTTACATCCTCTCCCACTTAAACATACGTTCATCTTCGAACGTGCTAAGAACTGTGCTGGAGTTATCTGACTTCATAGTTAAACACCTTGTGCACCTGTCTGTGCTACCATAACTCAGCCGAGCACATTAGCTCGAGCAAATCCGAAGATATTCTCTTTTATTCAAATAAGTAAGCTTCGAACCCAATTCCAACATCTTGAATTCTCTGCCAGGACTGCTCTCATTATATGAACAACGTGACAATCACTATATGCATCACCACAACATGACAACATACCTCAGCTGAATCCACACCTTGCACCACCTTACTCACAGGACCATAATGACGTTCTCTGATCAAATTAGTCAAATTCCACGAATCTGATATTCACAATGCACCTCATGATATATATAAGTTTTGTTTCCAACTCTCACAATACCGCAACGACAGAAAAGATATGAAGAATTCATAACCAACTGCCGAATCGACAAATCGTTGAGCCTATGCTCCTGACAAGAATCCTTACCTTATTCCGAACCAAATAATGGTATTTTCTCCTTAATATACTTCATATAATCCGATCGCACTGATCCCAGATCCAATAACATTGTCTCACCCAGTACGAACTGCCTAGGTGATAAGCCACCCTGGACATGATCAAAGATCTCATATGATGCCACTATGTGCCAATAGGCTACCAATTCGAACGCAATACAAAAGAAAAATGAATTATGAAAAGGAAATTCAATTTCCCCGCTCGCGAATCATACATGCGACGCGGTCAACATAATTAAACAGACACCCCGCTCACAAATCATACATGCGACGCGGGCACACAGCTAATATAAGTTTTCCTCAAGAAAAAAGGAAACAAAACACATATACCCATGGCGGCGTGACACCTGATCCACCCATAAAATTCATATAAGGAGGTACACACTGAGTTAGATTGCTCATTACAACAAGATACCGAATATCGGTGACAAGCACGCCAAGTGCATAATACCATCCATGGGGAGACATATAGAACTATAAGCTACAAAACTCAAGCACAAATGAGGTGCGATATACGATCTGAACCTCAAGAGCCATTTTGCTCATATAACATCATCTCTACGCGAAACCTCAACACATAAGCAATTCACCAAGCCATCTCACAAATCACACGGCGCAATATATCATTACTTGAAATAACTGACAACAAAATAATACCCTGAATACTCTTCCACAAGGAGCGCATTACTGAAATGAACACACCTGGCCTGATATAGAGCCCATATTCACATTTAAATCCCTCCATAGACCTCAAGCTGGTTCTGATCGCACTGAACTAGGCTAATAACCTTTCAAAGGTCCATAAATACTCCCCTTTTTCTCATAACACACAAGAACAACAATCATAACTGGAGTAATCCTCCACAGTCCACAACCTAATAAATCGAGTGCCCTCCAGGCATCAATTCTCAAATTAACGATATCACCACAATCTTCATACTTGGTTTAACTCTTCAACCAATCAAGTGACTACATGCCACACTTATACAACCTTCCCGTGACGGATAACAGGTCTGTACATCCAGACCACAATCGCACTAACGCTAAAAAGTGATCAAGAATCCCTAACCAGGATGCAAAGACTTTTTCACAACACTGATCTCAGGTGACGCTGAAGACAATACCAACTTACTTTAAACATCGAAACTACTTTCCTACTCATCCGATCTCGTGACATCCCTTGTCAACACCGAATTGCATCCCAGATCCTCAGTTCCAATTCCATACCACTTGCTGCACCTAACATGCCGATATTCAATAGAACGCGATTTCCATCATAACTCTGGAACCACTAATAGATTGATGCTTCATCATATAAAAACCTTTCACTTAACTCATTTCAGGAGAACCATCGCCACACGCAGGTAAATTTTTATAACCGTAGAATATGCAAATCTCCAAGTAGTGGTCTAAACCACTATAACCCTTCCGGGACCCGCCTACACATAATAGGCCATAACAGTAGAATACTCCTAAATAACATCCATTACGGTGACTGACAGTCCTTGCATGTACCGCCATAAAATCACTTGCATATTTTGCTGAAGGAACCGATCACTACCACCAATATGCCAATTCACTAGTCTATCTTCTTCCAGTTTATCCTTGATTGCCTTAGGAATAATAAGTCCATTAAACACAGAACACACTCCATCCACACTCATCCCGAGTGACCGTGAATCACGAGACCATACTTCTCAAATCCTACAAACCATTTCATACCTCCCCATTGCTACACTGCAGGTCAAAACATCATAGAACATTCTGGACACCTCCTCATAAGCTACTACAATGCTTGATTCTTAACCGTACCTACATGCTCGAAATCATTAGGCATCACACTTTACCCCTTCGAATTCACTAGGACCGTTGTTGAGAGCCACCCGCTCTGCCTTGGCCCCGAATATAATCAACTCCATAAATCTTCTAGCACATGAATACCTTCTTGACGAAGCACCCGACTGAGTCATTTTCCTTGAAACCCACATCTATACAAGGCATAGATCCTGAATCCTTCCCCAAATTTGAACATGAGCCAATAAGGCCAACTGATACTCCTAACTATGCCTTATAAAAGGACACGCGGACATTTAAAATATAACCTGAGTATTTAAGCCCATAGTCGAATCCACAGAGAATTAACCTATCAATTACTTTTGTTGGACTTACTAAATTCTTTATAATCAACTTTCCCAAATGTTGTAAACAATAATTGATGGTATTTCTAATAACTAAGACTGCAAGTAAATAAACAGCTGTAAACTAAATATGCTTGGGTTGTAAACAATAATGAGAAAGTTCTAAGGTAGTGATTTCCCATATTGATGGAATCTTTTCCGGTTATGTTTCATATAGATTCACCAAACCATCTCTATCAATCATGAGCACTATTTTTACCGTAAATCTCTCCCGAGTAATCGCGATAATTTACTAGACGCACTCTCCCGAGATACGCTAGCTGACTTTGTTTATTACAGCTCACTTTAGAATGCACCCAAGGCTTCGTTATCCCTAATCACGCCTTTAAACCCACAGTTATAGATCCCTCTTATACTTTGGAAGTGGTGTTGTTTAACAATTACCTAAATATGCACTCTCTTCCGAGTTATGCACACTAAATAGACACAACTAATTGAGGATCCTGTCAATTAACTACAACAAACATGTAGTTGAACAAATAGAGATTAACTGGCAAACCATATTAACATAATCAAGAAGTTCATCCTTCAATAGTTTCCATCAAAACCTTAGACTAAAGTATTCAGCTACTCATAATAACGTAAGGATAAACTACGAAAATATTCATAATCGAAAATAGCAAGAAAAGAAGAGATAAAGAACTATATGTTTTTGGGTGATCTCTCACACTTGTGTGTCTTGCAAAAGTAATCTCAAAACAAACCTGCCTTAATGTGGCCAAATTTCTACATCTTATAAGGGTTTTACACCAAGTTTTCCTGACTTGACACTTTGGTCCCTGAAGTTTCTGCGTCCTGCCGCAGTCCCACCACGGTTACACCAGAACCGCGGCCAGAATGGTCCTCTAAATCTGCAGCATTGTTCTGTCGCGGTCCTACCGCGGTTACGCCCGGAAAGTGACAGGCCAACTTCAGTTCTAGTTTTGTCCCTTCGCTTGGTGCACTTTGTGGGTATTGTATGATTGGCCTCCTTTTCTTCGTATTTGATCCCAAAAGTACTCCACAGACTTCTTTATTGGATATAGCCTGCAAAGCATGAAAAGCACTAATCAGAGCATTTGGTTATCACTTTTTTTACCATAAAGCTATATAAAAATGTGGTTCTTTAGGGCCTAATTATAGTATAATTCACCTATTATCAACACCCAATACTTAAATCTTTGCTCGTCCTCGATCAAGTTGAAACACACTTCTAGACCTAATCGTTTGATGCATTACCCAGTTTATGTCACACCCGCCATTATGAAGGAACAACCTAAGCAGTGCAATAGCCGCACCTCAGATGAAGACTCTAATGCCATGCCACACTCATACTTACTCTATGTACTCTAAACAGAAGTGAAGACTTGCTTTTTCTTCTTGAGTTAAATGCCCTCACATCACATTTTTGAGAGAAGTTCCACACACATGAAATCCAACAACAAGGAACTGTAGATATAACGAATTCACTCACTCTCAGCAAAGAACATTCATATGCCACACAAATACACCATAAGCTTGCCCTTAGTGTAATACTCTACTAATCAAGTTGTTCAGTCTAAGATCAATAGGGCTTCATTGGTTGTAATATTGGCTATGGGACGGATATGATACATTTAGATATAAGAGTGACTACACCTCCCTAAGCACTTTAATACATACATTTTAACATTTAAACCTCATCCTTATGACAAACCAAAATTCCACCTTCACATCAATGTAACTACCCCATTCTTCTTTAAGCACACTTGCGTCAAGAGCCACCACTTATCAAGGAATTTTTTTTTTAGGTTCAAGTGGCTCTTTCTTTTTCAAAATAGTGCACCTTTCTCCTTATTCAATTAGTTCCACTTGAAAGCCAAACCAACCACCCCGTACTTTAACTTTTACAAGGTTCATAACAATTCAAGTGCTCATGAGGAGGTGAAAAGGTTCAAATAGATTGTTAATTCAAAAAAATGGGTAAGGCTTGTAATGTGGTTGCCAAAGAAAAAGGATTGTAGGCTCAAAGAAGTTAACTATGGTAATATGTACAGGCGGATTCATAATTATATAGGCTATACAAAGAAATGCCTAAATCATCTCTAAGACCAAACAACTTCTATTTCGCTTTGCGCACACACCGAGCAAGTTATAGGTATCGCATACAAGCATAGAATACATGTATTTCCTCACACCCACTTGGCATGTAACTCATTCCAAATTAGTTTGTCAACACACTCACGTGAGAGTTCAAGTAAGATGAGGTGTGCAAAGTTAAGGCATAAGATTAAGAGTCTACACGTGAGCCTAGACGTCTCACCCTCAAGTTGGTTTTAAGAATTTGTAGGTATGTACACCACGGGATGCATTCTTGCCCTTACCTATCTTATCCCAAGAGAGTCCTAAGGGCCCTAAAAAAATATTAAAGAAAAATTCTACCTAACCCAGTTCAAGAAAAGCCCTTGGAAAAGAACCGTGGTCAAAAGAAAAATCAAGGGGGAATTACTACGCTACCTAGAAAAAAAATCTTTTTGGCTTTTTTGATTAGACTACTTCCCTCAAGAATACTGGCTAAGTGGTCCGTCATTAGGAAGAGTCTCATACCTTTTCTAGATTTTTTTAACCCGACCTTATCCCTCAAGAAACCCGTCGACAAGTGTCCATCGTTGGGCCAAGTCAGTGACCTCTAGCATAAACACAAACAAAAATAGAGGCACAAAACTACAACATACTTAATGCATATATACACTAACAATACACACACTAAATCAAGTCTCCCACCACACACAAAAAGAATATGGTATGTCCCCATGTCATAAAACAATTAAAGCAGAGAAGGGTAAGAGAACTTCCCTGGTCATCAGTCAGAGTCAGAAACGGTGTTGGGGTCCAATTTACAGGCCCTCCTTATAGCGTGGAACCAAGCCATCATTCGGCTCTCAGACCTGGCTTGCCGTCTTGACATGGAATCCAAACGTACATGCAGGCCATCTACCGAGGTGCGAAGTTCTTCCACCTCTTCCTCCAAATAAGGCAACCTGGGTCGGCTGAAGTGTGATCTAGAGAACTCTGCCCCGGTTTGGGGTTGCCAAGAGGATCTGTAAGCATCATATGATCTCCTGGGTGGTGCCATGGGTGCTGGGACATCATCATCATCGTCAAACTCAATGGGATTGGGTACATCTCTGCCCACTTTGATCTTCGAAGCTCTGAATGTTATTTTTATGGGCAAAGTTCCATCCGTAGGACTGGCGGGGACATCAGCCAGCAGACATAACCTCGTCACAAGTGAGGGGAAGTAAAACCCCTAAGCCATCACAGGTGACCGGAGGATCATTTCATCTCCAATGATTTTAGCAACATCAACGTCCTTCCTGGTTACGAAGCACCAAACCAATAGAGCCCGTAAGTTGTTCACATCTGATGTGTTGCCCGTGGGCAATAACCTGCTGCAAATAATGGTGAACTAGCACTTAGCCTCCCATGTGAACGACTTGGAATGAAAGGTCATGTACTCCTGTATCCAAACTGGCCGTCCCCCTGAGCATATTGACTCAATCAGAGTGTCCCAATCGACCCCTAAGAATTGTGGTAATAATCAGTTTCACCAGTGAACGAAGGCAGCTGCAAGACCTGGCGAATCTTCTGTACTGAGGCATCTACCACTTTGCCCCGCACAACCACAGAACGACACATATGTTCCGGGCAGTTCGCGTAGAACTTCTGGACTATCATTGGGTTGGTCGTTTCAGGTTCCTCGAACAAAAACTCCATCCCCCTCCATCTGATTTCCTCGTACATGTCCGGTTTTTCTACACGGAGGGCAGCCCTGTCAATAGCAATCTCAGGGACAAAGCTTTTTGTAGCTTTAGCATGAAACCTATCCTCTGCCTCCTCGGACGCGAACCGGGTGGCATCATAAGTCGGTACTTCGAAAGTGCTTTCTGAGTTCCTACGCTTCTTTCGAGCCATATTACCTACAATCAATTCAGCATAACGATCAAGGGCAGCCAAACATGTGCCAGTCGAATGGGTACTCAGACTTCGACACCCGCTGGCACCAAACAGTTCCCTTTTTGTCAAGCATGGCCAGTATAACCATCTAGTAAGGTGCAAAAGTGGGCAACATCCACTATTTCCCCCACACCACTATCAATGATACAATTCCGCCATATAAGACCCCCCGCAAGATTCCACAAATTAGTAACACTTAAGTGCTACCACCTCCCACCTCACACAAAAATTGTCAACTAGGAACACACTCCCACATCTACACAAATCAACCCCAAACACCATTTACAACACCAAACTTGGAGTCTAAAACCCCATTGCAACCAAAATCAAGAATTCTACACAATAATCACTAGATAATACAAAGTACATAAAACACACAAAAAAGTAGAACAACTTACTTGAAGATTACCGTAGAGTCTTGGGGACAAATTGGGGGGGNGTGGGTTTTGGGAAGAAGAAGAAGAAGGAAGAAGGAAGATTTTGGGAAGAAGAAGAAAGAAGAAGAATATTGAGAGAAGAGGAGAAGATGAGAGAAATGGGGAGAAGAGGGGAAAGTGGGTGTGGTTATGGGGAGGGTAGGGTTAGTTTAGGTTAGGTTAATTAAAGGGGGAAAAAAGAAAAAAAAATTCTGCAGATCGTACATGGGCCCGGTCCGACCTACCGCGGTCCCACCACGGTTACGCCGTGACTGTGGTGGACCAACTTCAGAGAGGGTCTCTGACCGCGGTCCCACCGCGATTACGCCGCGACCGCGGTGAGCCTATTCCTGGATGCTAATTTCGGGGTTCTTTTCATTGTTTTGTCCCTTAGGCACTATTTTTACCTCTTTTAATGCCTACATTTCCCATGTTATGCCCAGGCTCGTGATGCAAAGTCCTCCGCATTATCCTGCATATATAAAATATGTTAGAAATTATACTATCGTGAGTTGCCTCCCACGTAGCGCCTGATTTAACGTTGCGGCACGACGCACATGAGCGCATTTAAGGCTCGCTCGACCTCTGAGGTTCAGTTAGGTGGATCTCTGACCCTTCCTTTGGTTCGTTCATGCCCACATATAGTTTCAATCTCTGCCCATTGACTCTAAATGTACGAGAGTCTTTCTCTATGGCAATCTCTACAGCACCTGAAGGGAATACTTTAATCACTCGAAATAGTCCAGACCACCTTGACTTAAGCTTACCAGGGAACAACCGTAATCTTGAGTTATAGAGCAATACCATGTCCCCGGGTTTGAAATGTCGCTCAACAATGTTCAAGTCGTGTAACCTCTTCATTCTTTTCTTGTACAATCTTGTGCTCTCAAAAGCAAGATGTCTAAACTCGTCAAGCTCATGCAAGTCAGTGATTCTAGTTATGCCTGCGGCCTCAATATCTAAGTTCAGCTGCTTCAATGCCTACCACGCTTTATGTTCAAGTTCCACTGGCAGGTGATATGCATTTCCAAACACTAACTTATATGGGGACATGCCAATTGGTGTTTTAAAAGCAGTTCTGTAGGCCCAGAGTGCATCATCTAGCTTTCTCGCCCAATCAGTTCTTGTGGCGTTCACAGTCTTAGTTAACACACTCTTTATCTCTCTGTTGGATACTTCAACCTGCCTACTAGTTTGCGGGTGATAAGGGGTGGCCACCTTGTGGCGTACATCATACTTTGCAAGCAACTTCTCGAAGGCTCTATTACAGAAGTGAGTGCCTCCGTCACTGATAATCGCTCTTGGTGTCCCAAATCGGGTGAATATGTTCTTTTTCAAAAATCCCACCACTACTCTTGCATCATTAGTGGGCAACGCATTAGCTTCTATCCACTTGGACACGTAATCCACAACAACAAGTATGTATTTATTGCCAAAGGAGCTGACGAAGGGGCCCATAAAGTCAATCCCCCAGACATCAAACACTTCCACCTCTTGAATCGGGTTCATGGGCATCTCGTGGCGACGGGAGATGTTCCCAGTCCGCTGACATTTATTGCAGCCCTTCACCCATAGGGGCACATCTCTAAACACTGTTGGCCAAAAGAATCCGGCCTCAAGAACTTTCGCAGCTGTCCTGACCCCTCCAAAATGTCCTCCATATGCTGATGCGTGACAAGCCTGCAAAACAGAAGATTATTCTATCTCGGGGACACACCTTCAGATCATATTGTCAACACATATTCTAAACAGATAAGGATCATCCCAATAATACATGCGCCTATCACGATAAAACTTTTTTCTTTGGACAGATGAAAGGTTATAAGGAACCATACCACTGGCCAGGTAATTAGCAAAGTCTGCATATCATGGCGCTTCCTCAAGACTAGTAGCGAACAACTGCTCATCTGGAAAAGTTTCCAGAATGTCCTCAACCTCAAGCGCATTTTCAGCTCCCTCAAGTCGAGATAGATGATCAGTGACTTGATTCTCTGTGCCCTTACGGTCATGAATTTCAAGGTCAAATTCTTGCAGTAGCAACACCCAACGAATCAGGCGTGGCTTAGACTCCTTTTTATCAATCAAGTACCTGAGAGTTGCATGATCAATGTATACAATTACCTTAGAACCAATCAGATATGATCTAAACTTGTCAAAAGCAAACACCACAGCCAACATCTCCTTCTCAGTGACAGTGTAGTTCAGCTGGGCTCCACTCAGCATTCTACTAGCATAGTATATTGGATGCATCAACTTGTCTTTCCGCTGTCCCAGCACTACCCCCACTGCATAGTCACTAGCATCACACATAAGTTCGAACGGTTGCTCCCAGTCGGGGGGCAACTATGATAGGTGCTGTGACCAGCCTCTTTTTCCGCTCCTCGAATGCTATCCTGCAATCATCAGAAAACAAGAAAGGGTGATCTTTTTCTAACAACTTACAGAGAGGATTGGCAATTTTTGAGAAGTCTTTTATGAATCTCCGATAGAAACCGGCATGCCCGAGGAAGCTTCTGATTGCTTTGACTGAAGTTGGAGGGGGTAGCTTTGCTATCACATCTACCTTAGCACGATCTACCTCAATTCCTTTGCTTGACACCCGGTGTCCCAAGACTATGCCTTCGTGTACCATAAAGTGTCACTTCTCCCAATTTAGAACCAGGTTAGTCTTGATACACCGTTTCAGCACACGAGTCAGATTTATCAGGCACTCATCAAATGAGTTCCCCACCACTGAGAAGTCATCCATGAACACCTCCATTATATCATCTACCATGTCAGTGGCCATTATGCACCATTAGAATGTGGCGGGTGCATTGCATAGGCCAAAGGGCATCCTCTGAAAGGCATAAATGCCATACGAGCAAGTGAAAGAGGTCTTCTCTTTGTCCTCCGGTGCAATAGAATCTGATTGTACCCTGAGTACCCATCCAGAAAATAGAAATGTGACCTCCCTGCCAATCTATCTAACATCTGATCAATGAAGGGAAGTGGGAAGTGGTCTTTCTGGGTGGCTAGATTTAACTTTCGATAGTCCATGCAAATTCTCCAGTCCGTGACTGTTCTTGTAGAGATCAATTCATTGTTATCATTCTTAACTACCACCATGCCACCCTTTTTAGGAACACATTGATTGGGAACCCAGCTGCTGTCAAAGATTGGGAAAATAATTCCTGCATCTAACACTTGATTACTTCTTTCTTCACCACTTCCTTCATATTGGGGTTCAACCTTCTTTGGTGTTCCCTGGAAGGTTTATGTCCCTCTTCCAGTAGAATTTTGTGCATACAGTATGCGGGGCTGATCCCCTTTATGTCTGCCATGGTCCACCCAATGGCAGTTTTGCACTCCTTAAGTACCAGCAGCAGTACAAACTAGAAGAGATAATAATAGGTAATGTGGAGTTAGGTCCAAGAAATTCATACCTGTGATGGGAGAGCAATGGCTTTAACTCCAGCTTTGGTGGTTCTTCGATTGATGGCTTGGCTGGAGGAGTTTCTCGATTTTCCAAGTGAAAGGGCTCAAATTCTAGAGTTCTATCCCAGAACCCTCTACCCTTTAGCGCCAATACCCATTATGCCAGATCCTCTCCATTTACCTCATCCAAATTCATCAAACATGCAGCAAGGGGTCCTCAATAGTCAGCCTTTCATCATCAGTCTCTAATATTACATCCACGGTATCAATAAGAGAGCAATTGGCGAATTCACTTGGTCGCCTCACAGATTTCTGTACATTAAATGTTATTTCTTCATCGTTCAGTCTCATCTTGAGCTCCCCAGTCTCACAATCAATTAGAGCTCTCCCCGTCGCCAGGAACGGTCTTCCCAAAATTATGGGAATCTCTTCATCCACCTTGCAGTCTAGGATCACAAAATCTGCAGGGAACACAAATTTTCCCACCTGAATCAGCACATCATCCAGGATACCAGAGGGTCTTTTACAGTCCTGTCAGCCAACTGCAACAACATAGAAGTGGATCTAACTCTTCCAATGCCCAGCCTCTTATAAATTGCTAGGGGCATAAGATTGATGTTGGCCCCTAGATCACACAGTGCCTTAGTAAAAGAAAAATTACCAATAGTGCATGGAATTGTAAAGCTCCCTGGGTCGGATAGCTTTTCCGCAATTGGTCTAGTCACCACTGCACTACAGGTCTGAGTAAGAGTAATTATGGCCAAGTCTTGGAAATCAAACTTTTGGGACATCAAGTCCTTCATCATTTTTGCATACCCAGGCATCTCCTTCAAAGCTTCAATCAATGGTATATTTACCTGGATTTGCTTTAACATGTCAAAGAACTTCTTGTATTGCTCCTCCTTTTTGTACTTAGCCAACCTTTAAGGGAAGGGTGCAGAAGGTCTCTTCTTTCCAATCAATTGGGACTGATCTTTATCAGCTGCTACATCAACTACTGGCTCCTGGACTATTTCAGCTTCTTTCTCGGTCTCATTCTGAATGTTATTTTCTTCTTGAGTAGGCTGGACTGTCACCTCTGTAAGTTTTATTGATTCATCCAGCTCGATGGGTACTGGTATGAGTGTCTCAGCCTGTCTAGCTTCTCGAGCCCTTTCTTGCTCTATATCCAGAACTCTGCCATTACGTAGACTCACCTCCATCAGCTGCTTCGGTCCCTGATCTTTTGGGTTTATCTGGGTATCTGCAGGTAGTGTCCCATGAGGATGATTATTCAGAGACATCGAAATTTGGCCCACCTGTACCTCAATAACTTTGATTGCTGCATCATGTGCATCGACTCTCTCAGTAATTTTTGCATTAGATCCAATAACCTGTTGCATCATTGCTTCAAGTCTAGCAAACTCATCTTCCTGCCTTCCACCATGCTGCTGCTGAGGCGGGTGATACCCCTGCTGCTGATTCTGATTATTGTATCCTTGTGGTCTTGGGTAAGGTGCCATATTGTTGGGGGGTCTTATACCTCCCATGTTCCCAATGTTGAACTGTGGCTGTGTTGGCCTGTACTGCTGATTCTGTTGACCCCAATTCTGACCATCCTGTCTCTGGCCACCATAATTTGACACATAGTTCATGTCTTCAGGGTAGTGATGATGATCGTGTTATGCATTCCAATGGTTACCAATAGGCTGACCAATGCAAGATGTGCACAAGCCCCCATTAGTAGTATTAACAATATGTACCTGTTGTTTCTACCCTGACTCTTCCATCTTTTTGGTGAGTATGCTCATCTGTGTCAATAAGGTGGCCATATTTTCAGCCATAGAATTGGATGGATCTAAAGGCACTAAGTGCACCACTGGAGTGATAGATGCATTTCTGGTTATCCATCCCGAATTTTGTGCCATCTTGTCAAGCAAACTCAGGCCATCTCTCCATGTTTTGCTCAAGAATGTCCCACCAGCTGAAGCATCAACAATGTTCTCTACGCTATCTGACAATCCCATGTAAAACCGCTGCCCCAACATTAGATCTGGAATACTATGGTGTGGACATATGACCAGCATCCCTTTGAAACACTCCCATGTTTCATGCAGTGTCTCCATCGGTCTCTATTTAAAGCTCAAAATCTTATCAATTTGTTAAGCAGTCTTGTTGGGTGGGTGAAACTTGTTGTGGAATTGCTTGACTAATTCATCCCACGTTGCTATAGAATTTATGGGGAGTGAATTTAGCCATATTTGGGCAGCTCCTATCACAGAGAATGGAAACAATAACAACTTGATTGCTTCCGGAGTTACATTGGGTTGCCTTTGGGTTTTACAAATAGACAACAAATTCTTCAGGTGCTGCAGAGGATCTTCAACTTGTGACCCTGAAAATAGTCCCTTATTCTGCAACAAGTGCAGCATGTTATTTGTGATTTGGAATGACTCAGCCTGTATCTGCGGGACTACTATTGCCGTGGATAGATTCTGAGCTGTAGGTTGTGCCCAGTCATAGAGAGCAGCCTCTGGCACTACTGGTACTGCCGGGTTTTCCTCGTGATCTCCCATGATTGTTTCGAATTGTGCAGTTGTTGTTTGTTGTTTGTTTTTCCGGTTGGCCCGATTCAAAGCCTTGAAAACTTTCTCGGGATCTGATAATGCTTCAAATACTTCACCAGATCTCGATGAGTTTCTAGGCATGCACCTGTGCAACCAAGTCAACAAATGTTAAAATTTCAATGTAAAAATTGGGTATAGAGAAAGCTGACTACACCAAGAATTTTTTACTTCTTTCAATTGTAAATGATAACACCGTTAATTCCCTGGCAACATCACCAAAATTTGATCACGCCTAACTATGCCTTGTAAAAGGACACGCGGATGTTGCAAATATAACCTGAGTATTTAAGCCCAGAGTCGAATCCACAGAGAATTAACCTATCAATTACTTTTGTTGGACTTACTAAATTCTTTATAATCAATTTTCCCAAATGTTGTAAACAATAGTTGATGGTATTTCTAATAACTAAGACTGCAAGTAAATAAACAGCTATCAAATAAATATGCTTGGGTTGTAAATAATAATGAGAAGGTTCTAAGGTAGTGATTTCCCCTATTGATGGAATCCCTTCCGGTTATGTTTCATATAGATTTACCAAACCATCTCTATCAATCATGAGCACTCTTTTTACCGTAAATCTCTCCCGAGTAATCGCGATAATTTACTAGACGCACTCTCTCGAGATATGCTAGCTGACTTTGTTTATTACAGCTCACTTTAGATTGCACCCAAGGCTTTGTTATCCCTAATCCCGCCTTTAAACCCGCATGTATAGATCCCTATTATACTTTGGGAGTGGTGTTGTTCAACAATTACCTAAATATGCACTCTCTTCCGAGTTATGCACACTAAATAGGCAGACCTAATTGAGGATCCTATCAATTAACTACAACAAACACGTAGTTGAACAAATAGAGATTAACTGGAAAACTATATTAACATAATCAAGAATTTATTCCTTCAATAGGTTCCATCAAAACCTTAGACTAAAGTATTCAGCTACTCATAACAACATAAGGATAAACTACGAAAATATTCATAATCAAAAATAGCAAGAAAAGAAGAGATAAACTATATATTTTTGGGTGATCTCTCACACTTTTGTATCTTGTAAAAGTAATCTCAAAACAAGCCTGCCCTAATGTGGCCGAATTTCTACATCTTATAAGGGTTTTACACCAAGTTTTCCCGACTTGACACTTTGGTCCCTGAAGTTTTTGCGTCCTGCTGCGGTCCCACCGTGGTTACGCCAGGACCGCGGCCAGAATGGTCCTCTGAATATGTAGTAATGTTTGGCCGCGGTTACGCCCGGACAATGGCAGGCCAGCTTCAGTTCTGGTTTTGTCCCTTAGCTTGGTGCACTTTGTGGGTATTGTATGACTGGCCTCCTTTTCTCCGTATTTGATCCCAAAAGTACTCCACAGACTTCTTTTATTGGATATAGCCTGCAAAGCATGAAAAGCACTAATCAGAGCATTTGGTTATCACTTTTTTTACAATAAAGCTATACAAAAATGTGGTTCTTTAGGGCTTAATTATAGTCTAATTCACCTATTATCACTAACTATAGCACCTCTTTGCCTATTCCTTTGTTCAGATACAACTTACATTCTTTTCCCTTAGCCGAAATAACTTACCAATATGCTGATAACCCGAGACCTCATAACAAGATAAACATACAACCCATTCGTAGGCGGTGGGACTCTCCCACTTAGCTTGAAGCTACCATTACACAACTATGAAATTTACCAAGGTTCCTTATCTCTTATTAACATAACCATGCGCAATCGACCGCAAAAATTCGCAGAATCTTTCTGTAAAAAACCTTTTTTTAATACTCTGAATCATCAACCACATTCACACGACAGGTATAACTATCAGAATTCTTCACAGAAGCTTCGCCAACCACGAGACCACTAACCTGCTCACAAGGAATAACCCACCTGAGCCCGAACTCACTCTCTAGCTACACAAGTCCATTCACCCATCATAGACATCAATTAAATGCGCTGCAAAATCCTTCCAATTCAAAGTTATGTTGTATACTTCTTCATTTCAAGCAGCTCGTTTCCGTTATGTCAAATCTCCTGCCGCATAATAGCCCATACTTCAGATTAAATTCATCGGCCCAAATTGCCAATCATTAAAATTCCCAAATCGCTCCAAACTCTGCTTAAGTTGCGCGGCCATCCTACCACGAGCCCATATGCAACTCCGTCACTCTCCCACTTTCGCGAAACTCACTCATTTAGTTGACTACTCGACCTTTGCTTCTTACACCTAGACTTCTATAAATTTTAACCACCGCTTGACATCAGAAACACCAATTCAATCCTGAACCACCAACCCCAGCAATCTCTGACAGTCGTTTCTTCAATACTAACTCACAATATCCTACTTCAAAGTCAAATTGTAGAAGATTATAACACCGGCGAACTTAGTACGTTCAACAGATATAAATACACCTCAACACAGATAAAAATTCCTCCACATTCGCAAATACCAAGACTCGTTACCCCATCAGCCCTAATCTGAACATTCTTAGCCTGATTGTCTTTCCCCTGCCAGGAATAAATACTGAATCTCTAGATCATGTACTAAGCAAACCTCCTTTCACATCATTCACTACCCCAACACGTAGGCAAACGTCCTACTATCATATCAATACTGCAGAACAATCGTACATAAGCATCATAGAAACTTGTGCCTAGCCTCAGAGCTCTCAAAAGTACCCCTACTAAGCTGAAACTATAGAATATCCTTCCACAAGGCGATGATAATAACTCAAACAAGCCCGCAGGGAGAAGCACCCCGCACCACATTCATAATACCATTTCAATCATGCAATACTCGATTCATATCCAGCGGTCCGTGTTGCGTAAGATTAAGTAGGAAGGAAACAAGGGAATCAGCCTCAAGGAAATCAAATCGAACGATGAGGAATCAATCCTAACAGCCCTATAGCCTCCCGAAGATAAGTACAAACGTCTTTGTACCGATCCGCGAGGCTCCACTAGACTTGCTCATGACTCGTCAGACCTAAGGGAATCTAGTGCTCTGATACCATGTTGTCACGACCAAAATTCCACTAAGGGTCGTGATGGCGCGTGACACCACTGTTGGGCAAGCCAACCAAAATAGTTAATTAAAATTCTCGTTTAAATACTTTTGAAAACTATGATTTTCCTTCAAATTTACATGAAAAAGATAATCGTTTCAAATCAAATATGGATGTTAAGAAATTAATACAAGATAACCCATAATCATCCCAGAACTCGGTGTCACAAGTGCATAAGCATTTACTAAGAAGGAAAATAAAATACAGTGACTGTCCGGAATATAAAGTGGACAGAAATGAAAATACAATATAATACTCTGAAGGGGACTCTACTGGCTGCGGGTCGTCTCGACTAATGCAGCTCAACTAAGTCCTTGAATCAACCATGTCGCTATGCCACTATGCCACTAGCCACATATGAACCTGTGCAACAAAAATGCACAGCAAGTGTTGTATGAGTACGAAAATAATGTATACCTAATGAGTATCCAGTCTAATTTCGAAGAAGTAGAGACGATTGGTCGACTTCGACACTTGCTAGTGGTCCAATAGTAATATTATTAATGCGATAAATCACGAATTTATTAAGAACAATAGTAGATTCAACTGAGTCACGAAACAGGTAAAAGTTCATTTTCATTAAAAGTCTCCAGATTCATAATCCATTAATTAACAATTATCTCAAGTCGGGGAGAGCAGATATCAATATCAATAAATCTCAAGGCAAGCAATACAAGCATGCACAACTCATGCCGAGGTCGTACGGTCCGATCCAACATAAATATAAAATGTGCACTGCCAAGGGTTGAATGACGCGAACCATAGATACATCTATTACCCCGCTCGCGAGTCATACATGTGACCCTGTCAAATTTAAATAAACAAATACCTTACTCGCGAATCATACATGCGACGCAGGTACACATAGAAATACATGCTCAAACAGCCAATTAAGAATTTATCGGGGAACCTTTATCCAAATAAAAGCCAATTCTCTTTTAACAATTTAAGAAAATGAAGTTTAAACCTCTTAGAAATTCATTTACTATATTCGATGGGATTTAAGAAATTCAACTGTCAATAAGATTACAGATATTCCAAGTATAGCATGCTTTTGGATCCCAAACTACCCGGACTTACACATACTAGTAGCTACGCATGGACTCTTGTCACCTCGTACATACGTAGCCCCCACAAATAGGAGCACAAAACCAGTTATTTCACCTATGGGGATAACTCCCTCTTACAAGGTTAGAAAGGAGACTCACCTCGCTCCAAAGCGTACTTCCAATACCAAGAAGGAGCCAAACTCTCAATTTGGAGCCGAACAATCCAAAACTAGATAAACGAGGTAAGAACTAGTCAATACAAGCTCACAAGATCGTATTCTAACTATTTAAGCAATTTCCCAACCTTAAACACAAGTTTCCTAAAATCTGACCCCCGAGCCCACGTGCCCGGATTTCGAAATTTTTCGAAGAAAGTTGTTCTTTATAACCTAAGGATCACGAATATATGATTTCTACTTCATTCCATAACAAATTTCGTGGTTGAATCTTGTTGTTAGCAAAATCCTAGGTTTTACTCTATTCCCATGATTTTTACAAATTTTTATGTATTAATCTACCCAAAACTCAAGTATTAAACTCACATTAATTAGAAATAACTTATCTCATAATGCTAGGCTGAATCATCCCTCCAAGAGCTCCAAAATCGCCTAAGAAATGAGTGAAAATGAGTAAATGCCCTAGAGCCCGAATAAATGAAGGCCACTACCTTCTGCGATTTCCGCATGTGCGGTCCTGCGCTGCACCTGCGACCACCGCTTCTACGGAAAGAAGACCGCTTCTGCGGTCTGGGCCGCTTCTGCGGACAGGCCCACCGCTTTTGTCATTTCGCTTCTGCGGATTTAGGGCAACATATGCGGTCTTGGGCTGCCTGGCCTTGGGCCACTTCTGCAATAGATGGACTGCTTCTGCGGTCCCGCACCTATGATTTAGGAACTGTAGGTGCGGTTATGATAGCAACCAGTAGCTTCAGCTTTCCCAAAATTTCCATTTTCGATCTGTTAGCCACCCGGAATCTACCCGAGGCCCTCGGGACCCCAACCAATCATACCAACCAGTCGCAAAACATATTACGGACTTGTTCAATTCCTCAAATCATATCAAACAATGCTAAAACCATAAATTGACCCCCAATCCAAGCGTTATGGACTTTAGAATTTCAAACTTCTATTTTCGATGTTTAAACCTATCAAATCACGTTCGATTGACTTCAAATTTCACACACAAGTCATATTCGACATTACGGGCCTACTCCAACTTTTGGATTCGGATTCTGACCCTGATATCAAAAAGTATACTCCCGGTCAAACTTCTCAAAAACTTTCAAATTTCTATCTTTAGCCAAATGACTTCAAAATGACCCGGACCTCCGAATTCACTTCCGATCGCGCTCCCAATACCAGAATCACCATACATAGCTACTCCTAGACTCAGAATCCTAAATAAACATCGATAACACTGAAATGTACTTCAATCCAAACTTATGAAATTTCTTCAAAAATTCTAACTTCCACAATAGGTGCCAAAACGTTCCCGGGTCATCCAAAACCCGACCCGGGCATACGCTCAAGTCCGAAATCATCATACAAACCTGTTGGAACCTTCGAATCCCAATTCCTAGGTCATTTACTAAAAAATCCAATGTTAGTTGATTCTTTCAACTTAAAGCTTCCGAAATGAGACTTCTCCTTCCGAATCAACCCCGAACTTCCCAAAATTCAATTCCGACCACTCGTATAAGTCGTAATACCTGAAATGAAGCTGCTTATGGCCTCAAACTACTGAACGATATTCTAGAGCTAAAAAAACCGGTCGGGTCGTTACAGGTATCATCCCAAATGATATTGTGTGGGCGAGACCAGAACTAATGGGGTCTTGGTTCCGTTTTGTTTTATTTTTAGGATTAATTTTGAGCCCAGTTCCCACCAGATTTTCTTAAATAGCAAATTGGGCCTGTCGTTGGACTGTTTCTCCCCAAATAATTAAAGGTCCAATGCATATACCCCCCAAACATGTTTATAACTAATAGATGTTTATTAAGTTCAGATTAGTTTTAAATAAGAGCACTCATTAGTTTGCCTTAATTGAGTACAAATATTTTTTTAAAATGAATTGAGGTGTGCCTTTCACATTTGAATCACATAATCTATGTCGCTTACATTAATATTATAACTTATGTATTAAACAATCTTGAACATCCGTAGCTTGCTTTAGGCACGACTTAGTCTATTATCGTGATTATGTATACGTTCGCGTAACATAATTATGATTTTCTTCTAAAAATAAATCGAAGTATGCGTTCGCGCAACTTCGACCAAACTTTCTTAATATTAATAAAGCATGATTAATTGTGGACACGTACGCGTGACATGATTATTGATGCGCCAAATGAAATGGGTACATGTACGCGTGATTCATTTTAAAATATTTTTAAAATTATGAATAATCAAGCAACTAAAAGCGGTTAAAGGGATAAATGCACATAGGTCCTAAAATGATTAGTTAAACAATTTAAGCCAAGTATAAATTACTAAGTGGCCGTGATAGAATTACGGAACCCGAGAATTCCTAACACCTTATTCCGGGTTAACAGAATTCCTTATCTAGAATTTCTAGTTCGCAGACTTTTAAATAAAGTCAAAAAGTTTCCTCGATTTGGGATTTAAAAATAAATCGGTGACTTGGGATACCAAAAAAAAAATTATTCCAAGTGGCGACTCTGAAATTAAATAAAAAATAATCCATATCGATTAATATAATTTAAATTGGAAAATCTCTCTTATATACCCCCGGGTGGTAAAAATGAGGTGTGATAGTAAATACTGAGTTTTCATCATTGATTCTGTTAAAACCAACCCTAGGTCCATCATTAGAGAACTTAGAGCTATACGAGAGAAGCTCTGGTGAGCAATAGTGAAGAAGTTTCTAGAGAGAGAAACGCAAAATCTCATTAATTAGAATATTAGAATCTGTACAAATAAGAGTATATATAAACTAATATATCATATTAACTAATAGCTGCCAGCTAACTAATACACACATGTGCTAACTAACTAGATGGGCTATCTAGAAGAGTACACCTTAATTAGTTAACTGTATAACAACATTAACTACTTATCTCTATATTTCCCCTCAAGTTGAGAATGAAAAATATTTTTTATTCCCAACTTGGATTCTAGAACTGCATGTTGTCGATGCCGTCATTGTCAGAATATCAGTTGGTTGCTCCTAAGTGGCTTTGTGTGCAGTCTTTATCAACCCTTCTTGTATATTCTCTTTAATGAAATGACAATAAATGTCAATATGGTATCCCACACATCCATGTATACAAGTTCAAAGACACAATTAGACTTTGAAATACTAACAAGAAAGGGTAACCTAGTTTGTTTGGCTAGTGGACATACAGGACAATGACAAGTAGAAATGTGTGACACTTGTTTATTTATAGTAGAAATCTTTTATAAGACTGAAAGAGGTGCATGACCCAGCCTTTGATGCCATAATGCACTTGAATTTGATTGAACTGAAGCATAAACACAATTAGAAGTAGAAGTAGTAACAAGTGTTGAGGGATTGAAGATTTAAAGACCACTCTTAAGCTTACCAATACCCTTCACCATGCCACTAAAGAGGTCCTGAAAGAAACAAAAATCATGATAGAAATGGACTAAGTTATTCAACTCTTTTGTATATCTAGAAATAGAGAGCAGATTAAATTGAAATTTAGGAACATAAAGAACATCTTAAATAACTTCTGAATTATGCAAAGTACATGGTCCAGTATGAGTAACTTTAGTACTATTTCATTAGGTAAATGCATAGAGGGTGATGTAAGTTCAGGTACAGGATATACTGATGAGGTCTGCATTGAGCCGGGAGTCTGCAGGATATACTAATGAGGTTTGCGTTGAGTTGAGATCTCCTGTTG
The DNA here is from genome assembly GCA_026770625.1 of Nicotiana glauca. Lineage (NCBI taxonomy): Eukaryota > Viridiplantae > Streptophyta > Magnoliopsida > Solanales > Solanaceae > Nicotiana > Nicotiana glauca. The sequence goes on from MU790401.1 coordinate 156,809, forward strand.
AGCCGAGAGTCTACAGGAAATAGCCTACCTACCCTTTTCAAGGTAGGGGTAAGTTCTGCGTACACTTTACTCTCCCCAGATCCACTAGTGAGATTTTACTAGGTATGTTGTTGTTGTACAATATATACCGATGATAGTCAATGAAAGGCTGAAACAATGTGATTGGAAACCCCAGTGTCAATAATCCAAGGACTTTGGTTAGTGGTAGACTTACCTGCCATGTTGACTGAGGCATTATGACCCTTCTTCTTATTTAGCAGCTTGAGAATTTGTTGGAATTGTTCAGTAGTGAAAGGCTGAACAGTTGGAACAATATTCCAATGCATACTAGGATAAACTTCCTCCCCAACAGTCACATTATATTCCACAGCTGCTGGTTTTTCATATGCCCATCTTCTCTTGTTAGTGAGCTTGAATACAGATGGATATCCAATCAATTTATAGAAACATTCCCTCGTATGACTATCCACCCAATCAATTTATAACAGTCTTCCCTCGTATGACTATCCATCCAATCAATTTATAACAACCTTCCCTCATATGACCCTTTATTTTGCAATAGTCACTATACATCCCATCATTTCTATTAGGCCTTATGTTGAAGGCATTTGCAGTGGAGAGTGCTCTTTCTCTGATTTTTTCCCTAAATAATCATGGAGTATGCTTGATCAAGTGAGGGTATTGGATGCATCATGAGAATCTGACTCCTTTGTGGTACATAAGTGTCATTTAATCCCATCAGAAATTTTCTAAGTTTCTGTTGGTGTAAAATTCAACAAATGGTCCTGACCTCTCACAATCACAAGGTTCCGGAGTTAGTGACTCAAATTCATCCCACAAGTCATTCAGATTTGAGAAGTATACTGATACACTAGAATCTCCATGTACCATTGAGCTAATCCCCATATTCATGTGATAGATTTTGGTTGCATTTACCCAATCAAATTTGGTCTTCAACACATTCCAGACCTTTTGTGCATTTGAAGAGAAGAAAATTCCCTTTCTAAGCTCCTTCGCCACTGGATCATGATCCACAAATGAATAATCGCATTGCACCGCTCCTACTGACGCAATTAGAAAACATCCTTTTCGTACAAATGTCTGGTGCATGTTCCATTAATAAAACCTAATTTATTCTTCCCAAGGAGTGACATCTTCATAAATCGACTCCATTTCGAATAATTTTCAGTTTCGATGAGTAATTATGGGATAATTTGCAAGCCAGGTGTGTCGAAGGGATGTACATACAATGGATCGTTGCAGTCGATGTGGTGATTGTTCATATGTGAGAATCTTGCTGTAGTTTCGAATGTATCGTACGCCATTACAGACAATTTCTGAAGATTTGAGATCAAAAAATTGAGCTTGAGAGTAGATGAAGAATTGAGAATAAATTCAACACAAAACTGAGGGAATTCAAAGAAGAGAAGGACATTAGAAGATCGAAACAGTCCAAAAGCTTGAAACAGCCCATAAGCTCGTCACTCAGAATCTTCGAGCACCACAACTCTAATACCATATTAAAACCAACCCTAGGTCTGCCATTAGAGAACTTCGAGCTATACGAGAGAAGCCCTGGTGAGCAACAATGAAGAAGTTTCTAGAGAGAGAAAGGGAAAATCTCATTAATTGGAATATAAAAGAATCTGTATAAACAAGAGTAAATCTAAACTAATATATCCCACTAACTAATAGCTGCCAACTAACTAATACACACACGTGCTAACTAACTAGATAGGCTATCTAGAAGAGTACACCTTAAATAGCTAAATGTACAACAACATTAACAACTTATCTCCGCAGATTCCTTAATCCTATGTTTGGGTTCAATACTTCAATGGTGTATTTGGAATATGAATGATAACCACCATATACTGGACCACCAAAGATAATAGTATTTGTGGCGACTTTGTCATTGTAGCCATAAGAGTTGCAACTGAAAAGATAACGATAATTCGTGGCGACTATATTTGCCACTAAAGGTCATATAGGTCGCCACTAAAAGGTCGAATAAGTCGGTGGTACAACAGGCGACATACCGTAAGGGAATTTTTATGGTCGCATAATTGTTCTCTTTTGCAGCAACCAACCACTAAATATTAACTAAGTCGCTACTAAAAGCCAAACGCTTTATCATAATTCTTATGCGCCCTATCTAAAATTTATTATTTTATACTTTTTGGTCGTATGATTGTGCACTTTCTAGCAATTTCAGTCGCTACTAAATATTGACTAGGTTACCAGTAAAGTTAATATTTTTATTATGTGAAATCTATTATTTTTATTATGTTGGTCGCATAAGTACTTACGTTTTTTAGCAATTACAATTATCATTAAAAATCAACTAGTTTGCCAATAAAAGTCAACTAATTTACCAATAAAAGTCAAATAGGTCCCAATAAAGTCATTATTCATTGTCAACTTATTGAACATCTATTTTTTTATTTGAAGTCTTTAGCCGTGGAGATTATAAGGCGCAAATGAATTATGATGCGTTTGGCTTTTAGTAGTGATTTAATTAATATGATTAGTCACGTGAGACTATTAACTATTTGCAAATGGCGATTTGCGAACCCTACGTCACTCCTCCAAGACTCTTACTTCCATCTAAAGGTGTTAAACGGGCCGGATTGACCCGGTTCAGGACCGGCCCAGACCGATTAAACCCAAAACCGGCCCGGACCGGTTAGAGGGGGCTGGGTTGGGCTGGGTAGGGGGTTAGAGGGGTTGGTTCGTTTAGGTTTTTAAAAACGGGTAACCGGCCCGTTTGAACCTGGTCCGGTGAACAGTAACCCTTACCGGGTTAATCGGACCGAATCGGCCCGGTACAACTGCCAGAATTTTATTTTATTTTTTTTTAAAATTTTCGAAATTTGTGGGCCCCATTGACCGTTGGCAATGGTCAGACCTGGAAATTGGTCCGTTGGCCTAAGGCAGGTTTGCAAAAATAACTTTTTTTTAAACTTTAACCCTTTTTCAATTTACAAAATTAACCTTCTCTAAAACTATAAATACCCCCCCCCCCCTCCCC
>MU790401.1:170532-183150 GCA_026770625.1 Nicotiana glauca
TGAAATAAAACTACTCTATATTTACAATGGAAAGGACTTAGTTTTCTACAAAGCAGGAACAGGTCCTTTGTCAGCAGCAGCATCTTTGGCATCAGGGTCTGCGCGCGCGGCATAGTCTGCGCATGCGGAGTTGTTGGAATCTGCCTGCGGCTGGGCGCTGGCGAGGGATATCAGTGGGGAGACAGAGGCACCTGCGCGCTTGTCACTTGGCGCGGCCAAGACCACGGGACCGTCCGTGGCGCTAGGCGTTGAGAGGCTTGCTAGGACGCCACGGGGCGCGCCCAAGGGGTCATGGGGCATGGCTGGAAAGCCGCCCATGACAGTAGTAATGGCGAGATAAAGTCAACTTTGTCGACTTCTTTCATAAGATGATAGGGGCGGGGTCGTGGCCGCCGCGGTCGGGTGGTCAGATTTTGACCAATATAATATTTGTAGTTAATCATCAAAAAATTATTATTATAGATTAGTAGTATATTATTTTTATTACGGTAATCTCCAAACTCTAGCAAAAAGAAAGCAAAGGAAGGAGAATAAAGAAATTAAAGAACATTTTTCAATTAAAAGAAGGGGGGAAAATACAACCATTACAAGATCATTTATTTTTTAATATATTTTATTTTAAATATGCAGATTTCATACATTAAGGCTTTGGTGACAACAACAACGTTGAGATGTGTCACATGCTCCATTTGAAAAACCTTGGCCTTTGCATTCAAAGTTGCAGTCCTCTGCTGTGAAGTCAGTTGTGCATGCCTTAAAGCAAAATGGCCTACCTGAATCATTTATATGACCTGTCACCCAAAAAATTTTGTTTAAATTTTTACAAAAGAAAAAGGGAAAATATTAACAAACAAAAAAAAAGGTTTATTAAAGGATCTTATGTATTTACCTAGAGAATTTGATGCAGTTGAAAATGAGACAAGTAGGAGAAGGAAAACAACTAAGAACTTGGGAAACTCCATTTGAGGCTTACACTGTGTTGGTATAAATGTTTAGAGTTTAGACTTGGCACAAAATAGAGAGAAAAATATACACTATTTATAAGGGGTAAAATTACAAGAGAAAGGACATTTACCCATTTTGAGACACAGTAATCTTGACAAAAGAAGTTAGTAATTTATTAGGGGAAAAACTGTTTGATTCTTTTCTATTTACAAAAAGAAAGATATTTAAGCATTTTGAGATTAATACCATCTTGAGGGAAGGTTAGTCATTTACTACGGAAAAAGCTGCTAGAATCATTTTTGTACATGAGGAAGGGCATTTAAGAATTTTAATTGATTATAAAATTATTTAACCAATTTTGTAATATCTCCTTTTTAATTGATTATAAAATTATTTAATCAATTTTGTAATATCTCGGCCTCTTATTTGGATTTTTTGAGTGCTTAATCGTGTTTTGAACATGTCATGATGCTACTATAACTGTTATTCGTAGTGCAGTAGATTGAAAGCTGGAGATATTTTATTTTGATGTATCTCGTCTTGTGCTCCCACAGTAACCAATTTTCACCAATGTTGGATTCGTTTCAAATTGAATGAAATTCAAGTTGCTCACTAAACATAATTCCAATGCCAATTCAGGTGCCATGAGTTCAGCACCTACATTTGAACAATGTTCAAATTGTAATCAACTGTAACGACCCAACCGGTCGTTTTGAGCTTTTGCACCTTGATCGCCAGATTCCGGAAATGACTTGCCCTGTGTTATGTATTATGACTAATGTAGAAAATTGGTTTTAGTTTTCAGGAAGATTTGGAATGAATTTGAAAGAACAGTTTCGGTTGAAAGCTTTGAATTTGAAATGTTTGACCGAGAGTTGACTTATTTGTATATGAGCTCGGATCGGAATTTTTATGATTTGGTTAGCTTCGTTGGGTGATTTATGACTTAGGAGCGTGATCGGAATTGGTTTTGGAGGTCCGGTGTAGAATTAGACTTGAATTGACAAAGTTAGTATTTTGGCGATTTTCAGTTGATAGATAAGATTTTGATCTGAGGGTCGGAATGGAATTCCGAGAGTTGCCTTAGCTTCGTTATGTGATTTGGAATGTGTGTGCAAAATTTCAGGTCATTCGGAGGTGATATGGTTGAGTTTTTTTATCAAATACGTGTTTCGGAAGTTTTTGAAGAACTTAGGCTTGAATTCGGTGAGAATTGATGATTTTAGTGTTATTTGACGTGTTTTGATGATTGGAACAAGTTTGAATGATGTTTTAGGATGTGTTGGTGCTTTTGGTTAAGGTCCAGAGGGCCTCGGGGTGATTTCGGATGGCTAACGGGAAGTTTTGAGTCTTAAAATAATTGCAGGAATTGCAGCAACAGTGCAGAGGATTTTTGGTCATTGCGATCGCGTAGGTGCAGTCGCAATCGCGTAGAAGGATTTTGGTAGGCCAGGTTATTGTTCTTCGCGTTCGCATTAATGGGTTCGCGATCGGAAATGGTGAGTTCTTTGTGCTTCGCGTTCGCAGGTGTTTGGACGCGTTCGCGTAGTTGTGGAAGTTGAAGCATCGCGTTCGCAGTCGTTTGGTCGCGTTCGCATAGGTCATTTTTGAAGCCTGGGATTTTAATGCTTCGCGATCGCGTGGCCTTGGTCGCGATCGCGATGAAGGAATTGTTGGGGCTGGGCAGAAAGTAATAAACATTTCATCCGCGATTTTGAGTCATTTTTCCTCCATGGTGGATCATTTTGAGAGCTTCTTGGTGGAGATTAAAGAAGGATTCGAGGGGAAGCGACTTGAGGTAAGAATTTTGGTCTTAAAACTCGTTTGTGTTACCAAATCCACCTAGAAATTCATGGATACTAAGCCTAAAAATAGGAGAATTAGGGCTTGAGTTTTGAGATTTTTAAATTGGAATTTGAAGGGCTATTCGAGGTCGGATTTGAGAGTTTTTGATATGTATAGACTCGTGGCGAGATAAGGAATCCGGTAAGGTAAAAATTTCTGAGTTTTGAGAAGTGGGCTTGGGACTCAGGTTTTGCAAATTTTGTGATTTTCGATGTTTTTCTATTCTTTTCGATTGGGTTATGTTCCCTCAGCCTATTGTGACGTATTCATTGTGATTTTGGTCAGATTCGATGCGCGTGGAGGCTGATTTGAGGGGCAAAGGAGTCGCGAGCTAGGGATTTCGCCGGTTCGAGGTGAGTAATGATTGTAAATGATATCCTGAGGGTTTAAAACCCCGGACTGCACATCGTAGTGCTATATTGAGGTGACTTGCATGCCGGATAGCAAGCGTGGGGTAGAACACCGTTGGGGATTGTGACTTGGTCCGTCCCGGTTGATGATTTTATCGCGTACTTGACTGGAACTTATTTGTTATTATCATGATTTTGGCTGATTGCCATATTTGAGCTCGTGCCAATTATTTGAACCCTTCGGGGATTTTTATCACTCTTTCCTCACTATTTGACATACTACTTGAACTCAGTCTTGTTAATTATACTGTTTTACAAACTCAACCGCTTTAATTGAATTTGAGACTTAAATGATATTTCCACTGTTGTTTGGGCTGAGCACTACTATTTTATTGATGCCTGATGGGTTTATGATATTTTTCTGGACTGAGTGAGGCCAAGGGCATGAGATATATTTATATGTCATGAGGTGGCTGGAGTGATGTGAGGAGGCTTTCAGGCCTCGTGAGTGATGTGAGGAGGCGTTCAAGCCTCGTTAGTGATGTGAGGGGGCTTTTAGGCCTCGTGTGTGATGTGAGAATGCTTTTAGGCCTTATGTTGATATAGCGTGATAACAACTAGGTCGGGAATCCAAACTAGAGTAAGAATTTGAGAAGTAAATGTGGAAGCAATAACAGCAAGGAATTGAACAACTAGAATTAAAGAGATGAAAATAAAGTATATGGGAAAGATTCAAGGAAAGAATTCCAAGAACGCAAGTTTTATAGCCTTTACAAGATCAAAGTAACAACGTCTTGATTTATGGAAGAAATCAAACGCCTTTACTTAAAAAGCAAATCAAAACAATAGATTCGAATCTTGACCGCTTTAAGAGTAACTTGAGACAACAATTAATAACTAGTATTAATCGCCTTCTAAGAATACCCCAAAGGAATCAAAGATATCATAAAAGAGAAGTAATCTTACTACCTTAAACTATGAACTAGTAAAGGTTGAAAGATAAATCTCAAAGCACAAGTAACAAAGGTTCAAAAGAACTCTCAAAGTATGATATACTTAATCAATAATGTTATGTCTTATGAACGAGAAAAACTCCCTATTTATAGGAGTACAAAGGCATAAAAATCCTTTTAAAACTTGGTGGGGTGGTTGTTATGGAAAACAAAATCATTACAATTAGGTAGGGTGGTTATTATGGCATACAAAATCATTACAATTAGTAGGGGGGAGGGCGACCCTTTGGGGCAGATTTGGGTCTTAAAACAACTAGTTTGTTCCATTGGTTTGGACTTCAATTGCGCTCCTTTTGTATCACCCCCTTTTGGACCTCTTTTAAGCTCATTTTGAGCCCATTTGGTGGACTTCAAGGGCTGATTTGGGTGACCCAATCTTCCTCTTCTTGGACTTCAATTTCAACCACCAAATAATTGTAAGACTTAGACAATTCTTCTCCTTCGGTCTTGAGCTCTTTCTCGATAATTAAAAGCTGCTTTATTTGCTCTTGAAGTCTAATGACCTTGTTTTGAAATTCTTTAGCTTGACATCTTGTTAAAGGCCATCTTTGAGATTCCAACGCTTCATCCTTGTCCTTGGATAGAGTTGAGCTTCCTAGGATGCTATTATTCCCCTCTTCTTGAAGAAAATTCGTCCTCAAATTTCGACCTTGCAAGAAAAAGAAAACACGCACTAGTAAATGGTATCTACTAATCCGAAAAAATAGTAGGAATAAAACAAGATAGTGACCATGTGTCCATTTAACCCAATCAATCCTAAAAGGTGTAAATATCCCTTATAAAATATATGGACATCATCATCTCAATAAAATTTATGCCTACCTAAATTAATACAATAAGAACCTCTCTTAGATGCACCATGCAATGGAACTTGCAATTCGATCTTGTCGGTAAGGTCGTCCATAAGTATAAATGACAAAGAAATTACAAAATATTGACCACACATCCATTTAATATAAGTATCTCTGCTACATGTATCAAAGAAAATACTTTCATGGTATATGCAACTATCTACAATTACAAATCTCATGGATTCCTCTACTTGAAAGAGTACTTGATCACAAATATTACAACCATCATGCATATCTTCTTTACTAATAACAAATACTTTTACAAGCTCACAATAAACATGACTTGAAGAATGACTCCCTATCATACCACAAAAATCATATTCTAGCAATTTACCAAATGAAAACTGATTAGCCACTTGAGTAAGAGAAGAAGAAATATTTAACTCATTCGCAAGCTTTTTCTCATAAATTTCATGTCTCTTTCCATAAAGTTGGATTACGTAATCAGATATGTCATACATAATTTCAAAAGGAAGTAAATTACTCTTGCACTTTAACTTAGATATTACAGTTAATGACTTGATGTGCATCAAAATATCATCATCCACAAAAATTATAAATTCATCAACATAAGAAATAAGAGTATAATTCATTACCTCTAAAAATACCTTAGGTATTCTAGAAAGACCAAGAATGCAAATAAACCAATTATACATACCATGCTTGGAATTATTTTCCAATGGAACATCATCACCTTGTATTCCTTTATGCAATAGCTCCAACTTAATACTGCTTTTAGGAAACTCCGTGTCATAACCCTGTAAATAAGAATCAAAATAGTTAAAAGGTTCAATAATAAAGAATTTAACCAAGCTTTTATCTTCACGATCCAACAAGAATTGATAATGCCGAATTCATGTTGGAATCCAATATCTTTTACCACCATATCTTGCGCCTCACCACTTTCAAAAAGTATTTCAATACGTGGCTGCACAGAATCACAAGAACTAAAACATGAAAGAGTTAATAGGTTAGGAAGTAAAGAAACTTTTTTCTTGCTACTTTCTTTCGCTTTTATCACAAGACTAATGTTTTCCTCGCCCTTAGCCTCTTTTCTCTCACTAAAGAGTTCTTTTTCTTCACTCAATCCTTCTTGTTTTTCTTTCTCTACCTCATAGACTATGTTTATCTCATTGCCTTCTCTTTTCTTTCTTCTCAAGATCACTCTTTTCTTCACTTAAAATCCCACTCTTTTCACTCAAGACAACCTCTTCTTTTTCCTCTCTTGGAATGTCAACATGCACTCCCTTACAACTCTCATTCTTTTCTCTCTCGTATTTTTTCATATTCTCTTTAACAATCTTTTCATCTTCACAAATTTGCGAGGGAGTCAAAGGACCAAGAATGCATTTCTTCCCATTAACCTCAAAAGAGTGTCTATTTTTTAGGATACTATATGAAGCACTTCTATAGATATACCATGGCCTTCCCAACAAGATATAAAAATTATTCATGGGAGTGATATCACACCAAATGTAACGACCCGACCGGTCGTTTTGAGCTTTTGCGCCTTGATAGCCAGTTCTCGGGCATGACTTGCCCCGTGTTATGTATTATAACTAATGTAGATCGTTGGTTTTGGTTTTCGAAAAATTTTGAATGAATTTGAAAGAACAGTTTCAGTTGAAAGCTTGGAATTTGAAAGGTTTGACCAAGAGTTGACTTATTTGTATACGAGCTTGGATCGAAGTTTTTATAATTTGGTTAGCTTCGCAGGGTGATTTATGACTTAAAAGCGTGATCGGAATTGATTTTGGAAGTCCGGTGTAGAATTAGGCTTGAATTGGTGAAATTAATATTTTGGGGATTTCCGGTTGATAGGTGAGATTTTGATCCGGGAGCCAGAATAGAATTTTGAGAGTTGCTGTAGCTTCGTTATGAGATTTGTGATGTGTGTACAAAATTTTAGGTCAATCGAACGTCGTTTGGTTGGGTTTTTGATCGAATGCATGTTTTGGAAGTTTAAAATAACTTAGGCTTGAATCCGATGTAATTTGATGGTTTTCGGTGTTGTTTGATGTGTTTTGATGATTGGAACAAGATTGAACGAGGTTTTAGGATGTATTGGTGCTTTTGGTTGAGGTCCCGTAGGCCTCGTATGAGTTTCGGATGGTCTATCGGGTTATATTCTATGTTGAAAAGTTGCAGAAAATTTGTTCCAGCAGTTGCAACAATTTATCTCTTCGCGTTCGCATTATTTTTCTCGCGTTCGTGAAGAGTAGGCGGAGGTGGGTGTGGAATTTGCCTTCGCGTTCGCGAAAAGGTATGATCTCAGTGCATCGCATTCGTGGGTTCTTATACGCATTCGCGTAGAAGGATTCGAGTCAGTGGATTTGAAGTGGAATTGTGCTACGCGATCGTAGGTGTTCTATCGCGTTCGCGTAGGAGAGGAAAGCTAAAGCATCGTGTTCGCGAGGTGAATCTCGCGTTCGCATAGGGTTAATATTGGGAAATTAAATGTTGTGCTTCGTGTTCGCAAGGCAGTAGCCGCGAACGCGATGAAGGATCTACAAAACCTGGGCAGAATGTTTTAAAACATTTCATCCACGATTTTGGGGCTCATTCACTCCATTGTTGATCTTTTTGAGAGCTTTTTGAAGGAAATTGAAGAGGGATTCAAGGAGAATCGATTGGAGGTAAGATTTTTGAACTCAAAACTCGTTCTTATTGTGAAATCCACCTAGAAATTCATGGAAATTAAGCCAAAAATTGAAGAATTAGAGCTTGGAATTTTGAAGCTTAATTTTGGGATTTGAAGGACCATTTGAGGTCGGATTTGAGAACTTCTGTTATGTACGAACTCGTGAGGAGATAAGAAATTTGTTGATGTTAAATTTTCTAATTTTTGAGAAGTGGGCCTGGGGCTCGGGTTTTGCAAATTTTGTGATTTTCGATTCTTTGCGATTGGGTTATGTTCCCTTAGCCTATTGTGATGTATTCACTCTGATTTTGGATAGATTCTACGCGCATGGAGACCGATTTGAGGGGCAAAGGCATCACGAGCTAGAGATTTTACCGTTTCGAGGTGAGTAATGATTGTAAATGATATCCTGAGAGTTTGAAAACTAGGATTACACACCGTAGTGCTATATTGATGTGACTTGCACACCGGATAGCGAGCGTGGGGTAGAGCACCGTTGGGGATTGTGACTGGTCCATCCTGATTGATGATTTTACCGCGTATTTGACTGGAATATATTTGTTATCATCATGATTTGGGCTGATTGCCATATTTGGGCTTGTGCCAATTATTTGAACCCTTCGGGGATTTTTATCACTCTTTCCTCACTATTTGATATACTATTGAACTCAGTCATGTTGATTATACTGTTTTACAACTCAGCCGTTTTAATTGAACTTTGAGACTTAAATGATATTTCCACTATTGTTTGGGCTGAGCACTACTATTTTATTGATGCCCGAGGGCCTTATGATGTTTTCTGGACTAAGTGAGGTCGAGGGCCATATGTGATGAGGCTTTCAGGCCTCGAGTGTATTGTGAGGAGGCTTTCAGGCCTCGAGTGTATTGTGAGGAGGCTTTCAGGCCTCGAGTGTATTGTGAGGAGGCTTTCAGGCCTCAAGTGTATTGTGAGGAGTCTTTCAGGTCTCGTGTGTTATGTGAGGAGGCTTTCACGCCTCAAGTGTGATGTGAGAAGGCTTTCAGGCCTTGTTTATATGCCACAAGGTGGCTTGATATTGCGCTTGGGCCGTAAAGGGCCCCTCCCGGAGTCTGTACACCCCCAGTGAGCGCGGGTACCCATGTGATATGATACTGAGCCCGAGGGGCTGATACTGTTTTGAGTGACTGATACTGAGCCCGAGGGGCTGATACTATTCTGAGTGATTGATGTTGAGCCTGAGGGGCTGGTACTGTTTTGAGATATTGTTTGAGGGGCAAACTTTTGTGTGTGCATCCTACATATTTATTTGCCTTTTCACGTGTTATACCGTGGTTGTTGATACCCAATTTTTTCCTATATATTTTTATACTCAAAATACTCTCAAAATAACATATGTATGCATATATGAGCATCCCAAAAGATTTTGGCATTTTTAAAGGATTTTAAAACTAATTTAGGGCCTATTTTTACACCATAAATCCTAATAATTATTCCCAAATGCCATTTTGGAGAATAGTTTATTTTATTCTGACATTTTGCATAAAAACATAATTTACATGATTTTTGTATAATTTTACGAGTCCATTTGCTATTTTTAAAACTAAATTGCATGAAATTGCAATTTTAGCCCATTTCCGGATTTAATAGCAATTTTAATTACAAAATCAATATTTTTAAATTAATACTTACATATGGTTTGCTAACCCAGTGTTTTTAATTTGATTTTTAACATCTTTTACTATTTTTATAAATTCAAAAGGGGAAAATGGTTATTTCAATTTTGGCCTCAAATTGCTTTCAATTGTAGCTCAATTCTACACCTCAATTACACCCAACTAAATGACCCACTTTTTGATTTGGACCTGCCCCAAACCCAATTCACCTAACCCGCCCGGTCGCCCCATTCAATCTAGGCCGTTGATCATTTTGATCAACGACCACCATTTTTCCTTTCCTTTTTAATTTCACCCAACCCCAACCCTAATTTCATTTATCAAAAGCTGCCGCCCCCAAACTCCCTCATCTCTCAGACTCTCTCTAACACTCGAAACCCTAGCCGCCATTAACGTCCTCTCCGACCAAATCCACCGGTGTCCATGGCTTCCCAGGCCATGGACGGCCTATACCCTCTTCCATTCACCCCCAAATCGTGTTTGTTCGAGGTTTTGAGGCTCGATTTCAACAAAGAATATTCAGATCCTCTGCCGATCTGAGTTCTTTTGATTTCTCCGGCTCCGTTCCAGCATGTTCGAACTTTGAAAGGGCTAGCCGTGGTCTAGACTTGTTCAAGACCAGATCTTTCCAAGCCTTCTTGTTCATAGGGTTTCTGAGAAACCCTAAAAAGGGCTTGTTCGAGGTTATTTCTTCCTTTGTTTTCTTAGATCTGTGATAGATCTGTGTTCTACTCGAGTTCTAGATACTTTTCCCTATTTTTATTAGTCTGTTCAATTTAGGGTTTTCAAAATCTTAAAAAACGACTCTTCTTCTTCTTCTTCTTCTTCTTCTTCTTCTTCTTCTTTCTTTAGGCGAATCTATCTGTTCATGTCATGTCTTATGTGTTTTTGCTTGATTTACCGTTAATATGCATGTTTCCTTATCTTTGCTCTGTTATTGCTTCTACTGGTTTTTCTACAAGTATGCTTACATGTCTACCTCGCATGTTCTTTTACTATTTCTCCTACTGAGATTGTTTGCCTTTACTGGATTCGTTTGGGTTCTGAACTTGTGTTTTTACTGCTTCCTAAGTTCTATGTCACCTCTCTTCTCTTCTGAACTTATTTGAGTTCTAAGCTTTCTCTTAAACTTGTTCTTTACAATTTTTCACTCTACTGTTTCTGATTTGCTATGTGTATATGTGTGCTTTCTCATGAAACTCTGAAAGAGTTCTCTATGTTTTGTTATGAGGGTTTGCCTTCTTTTTTCTGTATCCTACTCGAGCTGAAACCCTGGGGTTTGAGTCTTTGCAAGTTTGACTCTAGGGTTCTGCTCTAAAAGACCCTGAGCTCTCGAACTCACGCGGAGTCTACAATCAATTTGGAATTTCCTGCTTACAGTTTGAAACCTCTTATGCTCGTCTCTTTGGTGATACTAATATGCTTATATACGAGGGTTTTCTCTTCTGGATTGATTCTATTAACTTGTGATTGATTTCAATCTCCTTTTACTAAGGCTCGATTGATTATTACCGATTTTACAATCAAACCTCTTCCCCTTTTTTTACTAAGTTCATTCAAATATTTTTAAATTTCTGGCTGTTTGATTGATTTACTTTCCTTATTCTCTCAAAACCGTGTACCATGGGATCCTTGCCTTAAATAATCTCTATGTACTTACCCCTTGTTTTATTGCTAAAAAGGTTTTAATTATTTTTCCTTTCCTTAATTACTCATGCCGTTTGAAATCAAATCCCTTAAACTAAGGGAGATCTTTATTTGACTGGCTGAAGTATTATTTCCTTGCCTTTGTTTACTCGTTTTTGCACTATAAAAGGAGGCAGTCTTTCAACACTGAACGAGGACTTCTTCCTGCACATTCTGCATAACACTGGATACACAAAAAAACACCTCTGTCTTTGAAATTTGTTACTACTTGCTCTACCATTTTCTCTACTACTACTTTCTCTACTACTACTGAGTATTCTAGAGTTCTTCTGAACCCCCAAGTGCTTGCTGAAGTTTTGAGTTTGCTCCTGTTAACTTTCTGGCTGTCTACTTGTTGTTGTTTCTCAATTGTACTAGAATTGCAACCGGTAAGTTTCTACTAGTTAAATAATACCCTCCTACTGTGTGTTTACTTCTCCTCTTCTACACATCTTGCCCTATGTGTTTATTTATGCTTCCCTGCACTATGTAACTACATTTAAGTCTGTTCTGCTCTTTCTTTATGCATGCTGCATCTTTAGTCCTGCTATGCTTTCTTGTCCTTCCTTAATGTTTTATGTATATGCTTTTCCATGCGAATCCCTTTCTCTCTATTCCCTTTGTATGTGAGTACTGTTCTGAATCATGGTAGCACCCTATTGTTACCCATGATTCAGGACTAGGTTCTCTTGAACCTCTACTCAAACCAATCCCCATTCCCTCTTCCCCTTTTATGTGCTTAGCCTTGACTAGAGCCTGATGGTGTCCTAATCACCATCCAGGCCCAAGTCCGACTTCTAAAGTCTGCTTTTTATTTGTTTGGACCAAGTAAGGGGTCAAGGTGTGCCAGTCCCACTCATGGCTGGGTATGACCATCCTTTGCTCTTGTTTTCCCCTAATCCCCTCACTTTACACTTATTCTTAGTTATTTAAGTCCTACCCCCCTATGGTAAGCCATGCTTAGGGACCCTGGAGCTCCCTCTGAACTTGGATGCCTAAGGGCGAGTAATTCCACACGTTGCACTACTCAATTCAATCTCTAGGGTGTAAGCATTTCCTGGGCTTCCTGAAAGCCCTTGGAACTTTGAAACATTCCAAGAGAAGGACTTGGAACCTGGAATCCGGAATTGGTGAAACACATGTTATGGGATCTCAAGATTGAATTAGGCTGCTTGGATCTAGCTGTTAGCTTTTGATGTATCCTTAATTTCAGTTTGATTTGTAAATAATCTTTGTACAAGAAACTCGGGGAACTATTAGTAAAGGGTTTACTTTATTGCATGTATTAAGCTTAGATACTATGTCTATAGTTTTTTTTTAATATTTCTTAACTCAATCATATAGAAATCCTGCCTATAGGACCTAATAATCAAACAATTAGTTGCATATAGAAATCATGCCTATAGGAAATGCATAAACGCTAGACAAACTGTAGGATAACCAAATACTCATTTCGTAGCTGTTTAATAACAGTAACAAGTCCTAAAAAATCAAGTTGTAGATATCCTGCCTATAGGTTTTAAAACTCGCTTAAATCTGTGTACGCAATAACCCGACAATTAGCTTCAGCGTTTTCAACAAAACTCGTCCAAACTTGTTTATTTCAAAAACTCTTACCAGTTCGCAATGCTCTT
>MU790405.1:3720-29769 GCA_026770625.1 Nicotiana glauca
CAACAATGGCAAGAAAGTACTTAAAACCATTACGAGTTGGTATGAAACAAGGCCTCAAAGTGCCCACATGGATAAGTTCGAATGAATGAGACGTCTTAATTCATTTATCGAGGAGAAGTAACATGGGTTATCTAGTCACATGGATAAGCAGAGCAGGTAAATGGTTGTTAGAAGAACATCTACAAAGAATACCAGCAATATTTATTTATTCCAACTAAAGGAATATGTCCCCTTCCTTAATGCTACAAGACTTCCTCTTTGATGCCATGAAACGTAAATGAATTTTACAATAAAAGTTATCAGGTGAAATAGATAGTAGTGTAGCAAAACTAATGAGCACCATTTGGAACCAACAAGCTTAAACTAAGCCGAAGATATTAGAAGTCCATAGTAAAGGGGAATTTACCTACTTTCAGTGTCCTTTTAGTCAATGGTACTTGTAGAGTGTAAAGATGAGGTGAATTTAATCGAATCGTATAGTTAGATGACTAGCCAAGACATTGAGATAATATCGCATTGAAGATTACGGGTAAACAACACACCATGCAAGACAAATGAAAAGAAAGTGAAAGGGCCTTATGGAAGTAGCCTCAGTAACATCACCACGCTCACCATACGGCGCGTATCTCATATCAACATAGCACCACATAGTGCAAATACGGGGTCTCAAACCCTCAGTACATCATTCATAACCATTACTCACCTCAAGCCGGCTGAAATCCTAGCTCGCCTTGCGCTTTCCTCGCAAATCGACCTCCTCGAGTGTAGAATCTGACCAAAACCACAAGGAATACATTACAATAAGCTAATAGAACCTGACCCAATTGAAAGAACTCGAAAAACACCCAAAAATACGAAGTTGGCAAAACCCGAGCCCCGGACCCACTTCTCGAAAAAATTACGAAATTTACATCACCGGATTCCTCGTCTCGCCACGAGTTCGTACATATAAAATACACAAGAATCGGAGTCCATTTGACCCATCAAATCATCAATTCAAATTCCCTTAAGTTTCAAGCCCTAACCTCCATTTTTAGCATTAACCCTCTTGAATTTCAATGTTTAATCCATGATTTTACACTATAAAAATATAATTCGAGTCCCTTAGTTCATACCTGATGAAAACCCTTTGAATTCTCTCAAAAATCGCCCAAGAATCGCTTAAGCCGAAGTCCAAAATATTTTCCTTCTCTTTTTTCCAATTTGTTGGATATTAGTATAACTTTCATCTATTTCGTATTTCTTACATTTCTTATATTTCTTATATTTATTATATTCCGTATATTGCTGCTATTTTGTTATTTTATGTTATGTTGTGTATTTTATGTTATTTTTAGTATGAGTCTATTGATAGAACTAACTTATCGTCTCTTGTTGATGTCTTGAGTCGAGGGTCTCCTGGAAACAACCTCTCTGCCTCCCGGGGTAAGGGTAAGGTCTGCGTACATATTACCCTCCCCAAACCCCACTTATGGGATTATACTGGGTTGTTGTTGTTATTATTGTTGTCTTTTTTCCAATTTGTGAACACTGTTCACTTTAATTCCAGGTCGGTTTCCGCTTATGCGGTCAAATAACCGCACATGCGGTCCCGCACACGCGACCAAATGACCGCTTATGCGGTCTCACTTAAAATCCCTAGGACCACTTTTGCGGTCTTAAACCGCACCTGCGGTTGCCGCTTCTGCGTCACCATGACCGCTTTTGCGGTCTCCACTATTTCCCAAGGACCGCTTCTGCGATCGAAATCCGCTTATGCGGTGTCCTCTTTTGCGGAAAGACTTCCGCTTCTGCGGAATATACTAGGCCCCCTCAAGGACCGCTTCTACGACCCCATAGCCGCATCTGCAGGACCGCTCCTGCGGCTCCTTTTCCGCAGATGCGGAAATACCAGAAGCCAGAAGATCGGACCTGTTGCATGCTTCTAAAATTCCCGTTTAACCATCCAAAATCACCCTGAGGCCCCCCGGGACCTCAACCAAAAGCACCAACATATCCTAAAACCTTATTCAAACTTGTTCCAATCCCCAAAACACGTCAAACAACGCTAAAACCATCAAATCACATCGAATTCAAGCCTAAGTCTCTCCAAAACTTACGCAATACGTATTCAATCAAAAACCCGACCAAACGACGTCCGAATGACCTGAAAATTTGCAGACATACTCAAAATTACCTAAAGAAGCTACTACAACTCTCGGAATTTCATTCTGACCCTCGGATCAAAATTCCACCTATCAAATGAAATTCGCTAAAATTCAAATTTCGCCAATTCAAGCCTAATTCTACACCAGACCTCCAAATTCAATTCTGATCGCACTCTTAAGTCACAAATCATCCCCCGAAGCTAACCGAACCACCAGAATTCACATCCGAGCCCTCTAACCACATGGTCAACTTCTGGTTGAATTTTCTAAAGCAAGCTTTCTTCTAAGAGGCTAAGTGCCTCATTTCCAACTAAACCCCATTCAATTCCACCCGATCGACTCGAATACTAATATTGAAACATAAAGCGACATAACTTGGGGAAAACGGGGCGGTAACTCACGTGACGACGGGCCGGGTCGTCACAAAACTATCCACATGGCAAATGACTGGGCCCATATATTTATCACCTTTTATTCGTTCTAGAAATCAAGGGATTCAATCCCAACCTTAACCGGTATATCGTGAGAATAAGCAGCACAAGGTAATTCTTGGAGAATATTCTATTCTTCAATATATGCCAAGGTAATTATCAATTAAATTTTTGCATCATAACTGAACCGGGATGGCCAACCGGTGATGCCAACTAATATTTATTTCAGTAAACCTCTAGTTTACTTGTGGCTTGTGATTCTATCATCATGCTTATACTTGTGTAGTACAAATAGAAGATAAATCGGGTAACCTTTCATATTTACCCGGTATGGTTATAGTAATATAAAATATATTCAATCTTTATTTCATTTATAGTCTCAATACACCAACCACTTTGGCTGATATATTTAAAACTCAAAGTTTCTTTTGAGATTTACTACAATATCAATATAATAAATAATTTCATCTCAGTAGTAACAAATTAGCTCTTCCGAAGCTCTTAATCAATTTTGTAGTACAAGATTTTTTATCACACCATCTATATGGTGAATGTCTCATTTATGGGGAAAATCATATCATAATTATCATGGTCAAACTCATCATAAGCAAAATTATTTCTTGCTTTAATTTTTCCTTTATTAACTTTTATAAGGCATGGCAAAATATTATTGGCATACCACATGTAAGAGACGAATGACATATTCATGTAACCACACAATAATATTTATTATCTTTATTTCACTCAAACCTCCCTTAGAGGCGAGTTGTATGGTATTCATCCAATCATGCATTGCATGTCTTTATTCATTACTTCTATCACATATTTCCACATTCACCGTCATGAATTAGTATGCATTCTCAATATTTATCACAAGTCACATTCTCTTCCAAGAATGGAGTATAATCATAGCGATGTGATTTTTTTTTTTTGAGAACTATTATTGTTCTCCATTTTTATAATTACCATAATGATGACTATTATTGTTTTTTCATTTGTCACAACAATATTTATTCGTCAACCACTTGTCTCTATTTAGACTTCTTATGCCAGCTGCCAAATTCACTTCAAGAATGGAGCAAATCGAGTGGGAAAATAATTATGACTTTTCAAAGAAAAATATATTATTTTTCTTTAGTCATTATATATCATTGATATGGTACAGTGGTACTCATACCCAATGGCTTACCCATATAAAGGCATGTTATGCCATAATGAGTTGGGACTTGGACCCAACTCTGATCATTATAATGCTATGGGACTTAAACCCATCATCTTACTCTTAATTAATGACATTATTATATCCAGTCATCATAAGGCTTTAAAGTATTACCGCTTCCAATTATTATAAGTAAAAAACCGTCTAGTATCTGCATCACCTTATCACATATTTAATTTGATGCAAAAATTAAATTATATTATCATAACATCTAGAAAGCTAATTAACTAGTATCCATACAATCACATATCTCAATCGGGATATTAAAGCTCATCAAATATTGTTGCTCCTTAAAGTTATTATTTTTAAGGACGATTCTTGAAGAAGTAATCAACTTAGATTGATGATATGTGCATCTAATTAGTTAATGGACCATGATACAACTATCATTATCATTTATGTGTCTAAAGCAAAATATTTGTTAGCGTATATATATATTTTCGCTGCCAAAATAGAAGTATATCACTTTTTAGATTGATCACCTAAAGAATATATATGATAAAATTTATACCTGCATAAGTAACTTCATATGTACTAATATTCTGTATGTAAGCTTGTCAAAATAAATAATTACATGTAGCTAGTGTAGTATATCATGTTATACTGCACAATAATGTAAAATGATATTTTGTTTTTATACAGAAGAAGATGAATAATTAATAAAAACTTCTTGGATTTATTAAAGTAAGATGCAATATTTTAATGATGCAAACACTATTTATAATCATTTTTTGGATATGTTCTAATGTCAAGAAAATATTCTTGTTATCTAAGTCTATTGATGATTACTTCTATTCATATTTTAATAATGCAAATCAATTAAGAAGCAGTTTATTAAAATTTATCACATCTTTATTCATAAATAAAGAAATCATGGTGAAGTATGAATATCTTTCTCTTTCTATTTAAAAAAAAACATAATTGAGAAAAATTAAGTATCCAACAAAACATATCATTGTTCTTGCAAAAGAGAGAAACATGTTGTACCTGATAATTGTAAATCATAGAGAACTTTAAAAGAAGATAACATACCGTGATGGTTAAAGACTCGTGTTGATAACGTGTTATGAAATAAAAGCAATTTAGTAAAATATGAACAAGAAATAAAAGCAATTTAGTAAAACATGAACAAGAAATAGAAAGAGGGAAGGAAGAGATTTTTTTTCTTCAATTGTGTGTATTTTTTCATTGCAATTACATGACCTTTTATAGGCATAAAAAGTAAAGATGATGGATATAAAATAGGAGATTTAATCTTTAAATTATTCACAACATGGAAATCCAACGTAGCATCCAACGTAGTAACCAATGTTCAAATTATTCATAACAAAAAGGATATTTATCTCACTATAATCCTTACTAGTGCGCTTAGGCATGTTTTCTGTACTTCAATAATTTTATTTATTATTTCTTTTTTCCGCTTGGTAGTTGGTACAACGTACTCATCTTGATGAATACTTCAGCCCCTTTCGTTATGATTCTATTAATTCCAGTTTATCAAGTTTCAACTAACCTATTAGATAGAACAACAATATGAGAGAAACTTGGTGGGAAAGAGTATAATTTTTTGCGTTCATTCTTTAAACAATTTAGTAGTGGTGAACTAAACCAAAACTAAACATTATAAACTGACCTGGTAAATTAGTTAGAGTTTAGGTTTAATGCACATTATAAACTAAACCAAAACTAAACATTATAAACTAGCGCAAGAAATTTTTATATATCACATCATTTTTATACGTTGCAGCAGGTTAATTACCAGTCTTATTTTTCATATTACAAATTAAATCACATTTAAGGAGCTTAGGACGTATAACTTAAAGCCAATTAGGAAAGGGAAATATGCGTCGTATGCCCACCGGAGACACCATTTAACATCATATATTGTAATATTTTTAGTTGGATACTAAATTCAAAATTAAAATATTACGATATGTTTGGTCTGAATATTGTATTTTTCATTAAAATAAAATGAAATGTTTGGTTTGGATACTATACACCAAATTAAAATATTGAGGTATGTCTAGTTTAAATATTGTGGTATCTTTTAATTTGGATTGCATTCCGTGGTATGTTTTACAATATATGAGAAGATTTGTAGAGTGTAATACTTTTGGAATATCCAATGCAGAGGCGGATCCAGGATTTAAATCATATGTGTTCAACTCTTAAGGTTTTTTTACCATTGAACTCATTATACTTTTAAAGTTATGGGTTCATATCCACTATTTTTGTAATTTTAATGAATTTTTACATATAAATTTTTACACCGCATCGAAAGTTATGGGTTCAATTGAACCCGTTTGTTGTTAACTACATCCGCCTCTGATCTAATGTACGTTAAAAATTTACGTATATCATAAAAGTAAATTTTACAGATGAGTATATTATGAAACTTCTCTTATATAATGCTTTAAACTCCTACCCACTGAAATTATTCTGAGAAATAACGGTTGAAGCGTAAAAAAAAAGAAGTCAAAATTGGAGTTCCTATTCGACTCCATTTTATCTAATCAGTTGGCTTCACCATAGAGGAAAAAAGAAAGAACTAAAAGAACAAAAAGAAGAGAGAATAGAAAAGTCGAAGAAGACGGTGGCCACTGGGTCAACATTTTACCAACTTTTAGCATAATTGTTTGTTACGTTATTCTATCAAAATTTTATTGACTATAAAAGTTTTTTTTTCCACCAACCACTGACCAAGTCTTCACAAGCAAATTTCTTTTTTGCCTACTCTGAACTTACTTGTCCCCTTTCTTTCTTCTTCATTTAAATTATCCACTTATTTAATATTTTTATTTGGTTTTCGGTTTATGTTATGAGAATTTTTGGTGGTTTTGAAAACGTAATTTGGAAAAAATAAATCATTTAGATAGTTGTTTCTAAGAAATTCAAATATATTCTCAGAAATTATATTTAAAAAAAATATTATTACTTTCTTTTACCAAAAAAATTATTGAAAAGTGTATTACAATTTACAACTATGGGGTGAGGTGATCACATGGAACATGGCGTGACTTCAGATTTCTGAGGACATGATCCTTGATGGGAAGGTGTGAACGGGCCTTAGGGTTGTAGGTTAGGAGGTGGTTTACGCTAGTCTGATAGGGTTGTGTCTCCGACTGCTAGCGGTTTATGTCGTGTTCTCACTATTCTCTTTTTTCATTGTGCGGGCTTTATTTACTGATTATTGTTGTTGTTTCTCATCTATTTTCTGGTTCTTATGTTGCTATCATTATTTCTTGATTTTTCTGTTGATGGAACTGGTATAGTTTTTCTTTTTGTTGTCTTGAGCCGAAGGTCTTTCGAAAACAACCTCTTTATCCTCTCCGGTAGGGGTAAGTTTTTCGTATACACAATCCTTCTCATATCCTACTTATAATATTTTATAAAACTATTGTTATTATTGTTATTGTTGTTGTATGTTACAGCTTTGTTTACCAACCAGCAGCTACCTTTACCTTTCCTTTTGTTTTCTTTTTTGTCTACCAATTTCACGTCCCACTCCTAGGCGATCTTCTCCTACTTTTCTTATTTTTATTATTTTATGTGTAACGTGAAAATAACTACAAAAACAATCATGCGTCATAATTTACCCATCGGACCGTTTAATTAAGTTTTCATGACGTTACCATGACGTCATCATACGTGATAGGGATTCATTGGTTGAGAGTCCATCGCAACAACTTCTACTGGTCCCACATGTGGGGTCTATTTTAATATTAGAATCACACCAAGAAGGAATCTCACCAACTTTTTGCCTAGTTGGTGGGCTGCCTCTGTTCATGCAAGCCTTACTTGGTATAGTCAATAAACTCACCCCATCTAATTCAGACACCTAGCATCCATTATCCTTATAGAGTATAGTATATATATTTCCATTCCCTTCCTTCAAAAAATCAGAAACCAAAGGAAAGGAAATTAGGAGAAAGCAAATAAAAAAAACGAGAAAAGCTAAAGAAAAGGAGAGCAGAAGTTCCAAGTGTTAAAAACTCAAGAAATTTAACATGGCTGAGAACGGTGCAGCACAGGAAAATCAGGTTGCCAAACACCAAGAGGTTGGCCACAAGAGTCTTTTACAAAGTGATGCTCTTTACCAGGTATAACAATTTCCTAAGTCTTATTCCTTAAAAGGAAAATATTCTTCCGAATTTTAAATAATTTGTAATACATAGATGATGTGTGCGTATGAACATTTAAATAATAATTTCAACTGAACTAATATTTTCGATACAAAATATTAATATATACTTTAAAATTTTCTAATTAAACACAACGTATGTTTAATTCTGAACCTGTAATTATAAAAATAAAATGAGTTTACTCTTAAGAATATTAAAAATTAAACCCAACAAATTTGAAAATATTCGTAATCAGGCTATGATATAGTAGTAATTTTTTTTGTGTGGCTGATGATCATTAATGGTTGCTGCATGTTACAGTACATACTTGAGACCAGCGTATACCCAAGAGAGCCAGAACCCATGAAAGAGCTCAGAGAATTGACTGCTAAGCATCCATGGTGAGTTTATTACATATAAAATTTGAGTTACGCGGACTCTTTAAAATCAGTTGCGGCACTTGTATTAGGTCCTCAAAAAGGACACTAATCTATTGATATTTTCGGAAAGTTCGGTAACATAATCTGTAATATATTATAGTACATGCAATTAAAAGGTTATTTTCTAAAGAAGTTTTTTTTGTCTTTTTTTAATTTGGTTACTGAATAATATGCATATTTGTTGGAAATAGGAATCTCATGACAACTTCGGCGGATGAAGGACAATTCTTGAGCATGCTATTGAAATTGATCAATGCTAAAAACACCATGGAAATTGGTGTTTACACTGGCTACTCCCTCCTTGCAACTGCTCTTGCTCTTCCTGATGATGGAAAGGTAAAAATTCATATGGATAATGATCAATTAAGATATTCAAATACTGCATCCTCTTGAAAAGGCTTGCCCACAATAAAATAAAATAGAATAGAATAAAACAGAAACGTAGAAGAAAATAAGAAGGAGAATGAAAAAGAAGAGCAGAAAAGTCTTTGAGGATAAGTGGACATTTGACTTTAGGCACAATCCCATTCAACTTTTGAAAATTATCAGATGTACTTCAATGTAATCCTTACAATAAGGGGAGGATTTTACTCAAATTGAACTTACATTTAATTCAAACTACTTAATTTCTTATTAAACAGCAGTAATTAATTAGAGCTAGTGATATTATATAATTCGAGTTACTGTTAACATTTTAATTACTAGATTAATATTGTCGACTCAACGAACACGTACCAAAAACAAGTTATTATAAGTCGTGCACACCACTTTTGCCTATTATAGGTCATGACCAAACATATCAACGAAACCAATTTCAAATATATGATTCGGAATATTAAATGAGCAAATTTGACTTTGAGAAGAAAAGAAAAACCAGAGACAATTAAGGAACTAATTGCTTTTTTTGGTTTGATTCTGCAGATATTGGCAATGGATATTAACAGGGAAAATTATGAAATCGGGTTGCCCGTCATCCAAAAGGCTGGCGTGGCTCATAAAATTGATTTTAGAGAAGGTCCTGCTTTGCCTGTTCTTGATTTAATGATTGAAGATGTAAGTTTCACGCATCCTCTCTTCTATATTCAGTGCCGGATCCAATTACGTTCACTCATGCTTTTTTATAACAATATCTATATAATATAAAAGTCAGAGTTTTTCTTGGCATCGATTATTATATTATGTTATAATGTATGTTCCCTATAGCAGCACTTCACCATATCAGCCAAAAAATATCGTAACAAATAAGACTGTTATAGAGAGGGTTCGACAGAACCCAATATTTCGGAATCAAATTTTTTGGATCCGCTATTGTTGCATACATAAAATCCAATGACCCTTATATGTTTAATTTTCTTTAAACTACATAATGATTCATTTGAATTGTTTTTTTAAATCAGAAAAATAATCATGGTACGTACGATTTCATTTTCGTGGATGCTGACAAGGACAATTACATCAACTACCACAAGAGGATAATAGAATTAGTGAAAGTTGGTGGTGTGATTGGCTACGACAACACCCTATGGAATGGTTCTGTGGCGGCTCCACCTGATGCCCCTATGAGGAAATATGTAAGGTACTATAGGGACTTCGTATTGGAACTTAACAAAGCTTTGGCAGCTGATCCAAGAATTGAGATTTGCATGCTTCCCGTTGGTGATGGAATTACCCTGTGCCGCCGCATCAGCTGATTTATTTTGTTTATCCAACTACTTTTGTTTTTCTTTTGATTTGTGAATTAATATTTGTATCTCATGATTATTATCGCTATTAATATTTCTATATATTTGTATTTCAAATATTGTACTTCTGAAATTGTAACAAATACTTAAGATTTGTCTCATTTCGCTTGAGTAAAATCTATTTACAAGATGATATTTTATCCTTCGTAAATGTATTTCAATTCTTCAAGAAAGATCGCAAGTGCAGCTCCCTATAGTTGAGAGCTTAGAAAAGTTGAAGTATCTAATAGGCAGGGGTGGAGCTGGCATGTACACATTTCGGCTAAACCAAATCACATTGGTCCAATTCACGTATTTATCTTAAAAAATGTTAGTATATTATATTTGTAATAATTCTAAATAAAATAAAATAACATATAAAAAGAAAATGTAAACGAAACAAAAGTTATTCTGAGCCCACTGAATTTTCAGTCTTTTCTTAAGAAATTTAATCCCCTCCTAATACCCAAGGTTATGGATTAGTTTTTCCAGGATAGAACGAATTACACACTGGTGTAGTGGTACTTCAAACCCCAATGTTTCAAGTTCAGTAGCAAATCACACTTACTGTTGTTTTCTTTGAAGTTAAAAGTATGCAGAAGAAAGGAGGAGAATTCAGAAAATCATATGGAAAATCTCAGAGAATGGACTTGTATTTGTAACCGATGTTGGGCTGAAAACTGAAGAGGTGCAACTCTTCAGAATGGTTGTTTATACAAAACGGCCAAAACATAAATGACGTAACATAAACAGCTATTTACGCAACAATAAACTGGGAATTCAAAAGGGAGGTTAATTTTAAGTTACAAAACCGAAAAACGAAAAACGGATAACGGAAAAACGTTTAATATTCCGTTGGATTTAATATTAATATTCTGTTATTAAAATAAATATTTAATAATATTTTTGTTAATATTTACTATTAACAAATAAATTTGATCCAAAAAAGAAAAAATACAATTTTTTATTTCTTATTTCGCAATGAAATACCTAAAAAAAATCGTGGTCGGGAAGGTTAGAGTAGCCAAAGCCATTAAAATTAATCAATCAATCATTTGACCCAATCCGAAGCCGAAGCTGAAGCGACGACGACGACGACACGCGAGGCTTGCCTTCTTCTCAACTCTTTAAGAGCTAGAAGAAAGAACAATTGCTTATATACCCGTCAAAAACCTCTTTCTCTTTCAATATGGGACAATGTCCCTTTGTCAAAAAGGGAATCTCAAATGAAGCTCAAATATTTTATTTTCCCTCTATTTCTTATTCACCATCTTTTAAGCCTAATTTAGCTTAAAACCTCAACAAAAAATTTATTAGATATATACAAATTACTAATTTAAAGTCCAATAACCTTAAAGGACTAGAATCCGAAAACCATAAGCTTCAAATCTTAGCTCCGCCCATGCTAATAGGTACAAATTTTTAATAGCTTTAGGGAGCTGCTGCCTATTAATTTTAATTATCCCATGGTAGAATCGTAGATGATACATTATTTAGCGCCCACAGAAAATTAAAGTCGAAGCCGCTAGCCGTTTTTGTACCCTTTGCAATATAGGGGGAGCACTAAGATTGAACAGTGAAAGAGGTAAGTAGTTTTCTAGCTATTGCAGCTTATGAATTACTAATTTAAAAGCATTTTCTGAATTACTTCTATGGGTTTTCTTTCGGCATTCGGGTATGTTACATAGTGCAATATTTGGAATGGCCCAAATAATTGGAACGAAGTCCTCTCTTTTTATGGGTACTAGTATTTATGAACGTGCACACGTCAATTATTAATGACACGTGATGATTTAAATATTTATTTATATTAAGGAACAATAAAATTTAATAATAAGAGAAATTTTATATATAATAATACAATAATTATCTAAATGCCGAAAAATCTTATGACCTTAGCATAATACATTAGTTTAAAATAAAAGGACATCATCAAAACTTCCACAAATGATTAATTTTACCATGTTAGTTAGATAATTATATATTGCAATTTAAAAGTATTTAATGTGATGGTATCTTAACGAACACTTTTTTGTGGACAAAATTTTTGTGTGTATGTTTCCTCTTAATGTGTTGGTTGCTCTGCCTTAACCAGAACTCTTGTTGTCGATCTTGATATCCTTCTTGGAAGTGCAACATAAAACTATTCGTGCAAGAAAATATATTGCGGTAAATATAGTCCAGTATTTAGGTTGTTTGTCCTTATGCTTTTATTTATTTATTATATTTGCAAAATATAAACATACTACAAATTATTTTCACACAAATTTACAAGGATATTCCTTAGTTTCGGAAGACAAAAGTTGAATTCAGGGATAATAATATACTTAGAAGCATGTATGATGTTATTGTCAAAACTTCTATATACCATCTGTGTGCTATTATATAAGCTATTCGGCGTATCTAAGTTTTTCAGTAGCATGATGGGCATATTTTTCTTCGATATTAACCTATATACAATAGAAGATCAATTTTAACTTAGTCTATTATATATATGGTAACACTAACATGCATAAAAAAATAAGAAACTTGACAACAAACAAGTATGATAGAAAGTTATTTGGTATTAAAGTACGTTAGTATTCTTCTAGGTATTAATTATTGGTACCATGATGATAAGCTATAATTATGTATTTTATTCGCTTATTACACTCTAATTTACTGTACTTTAATTGAGTTTGAGCTTTAATCGCTAGTGTTTTGCACTAATTCTGTATTTTATGTCTTGTAGGAGTGCTTCCGATCTATGTAGATGTTATGGAATGAATTCAAATTATTATAGAGATTTGAAGTCTGAGTAAAAGCCCAAGGATTAAGTTGGGGTCGTGTTCGGAGATCAACGGATGATAGGACAAAGAAACGAAGAACTGAGTAGGCATATTGCGTATTGTCTAGTAAAATACACATAAACTTTCGTCCAGAACTCCGTTTGGGCTCTACAATATATTTTTAGAAAGTTAATTCAAAGAGCTACAATTTTCATGTTTTACATTATTTCAAATTCCCAACAAAACAGGGTAAAAAGTGTGCGGAAAGTGCACGGCCGCGCATGGACAGCGAATATGGGGCAAAAAGTGTGAAAAGTGCGCGGGCACACTTCCAGGTGTGCATCCGCGCACGTCCTATCTGGGAAAAGTATCATTATTCCCGTAGGAGAAGGTATAATTGTTTGGACTTGACCCTACTTGGTATATGTACATGAAAAGTGGTATTTTGAGGACTTTTGACATAATTTAGACATAAGGAGATTTGAGACCGAGGATTCGACCTAAGGAGACAAGAACACACAACGAGCAGGGCGGAGAATTCTTCTTCAAGTTTTTCACTTTCTTCTTCCTATTTTCGTTATTGGTTATGAATTCTAGTATTGTAGTTATGCATACTATTATGAATATCTAATTTGTTATTTAGGGTTTTGATGGAACCTATTGGAGGATGATTTTCCTGTTACGTTAATACGGATTTGCTGTAGCTTTTTCTCTATTTGTTCAACTACGTTTATATTGTGGTTGGTTGAAGAGCTCTCAATCGACTGTGCCTATTTAGTATGTACTACTCGGGAGAGAGTGCATATTTAGGTAGTTGTTGAACAACATTACTCCTAACGTATATGAGGGATCAATACGGAGGGTTTAAAGGTGGGATTAGAAATAACGAAATCTTGGTGCAATCTGAGTGAGCTGTAATTTAGTGCCAACTAGTATAATTCGGAAGAATATGTCTAGTAAATTATGGTAGTTACTCGGGAGAGAATTACGACACTCAGAGAGATCATGATTGGTAGAGAAAACTTAGGCAAATTTATAGAAAACGTAGCGGGAAGGATTTCGACAATAGAAAAAATCATAACTCTAGACCTCCTTAATTTCGTCTCCAATCCTTATCCTTGTAATTGATAGTTTTACTACTTTCTAGTATTTGTTAGTTAATTAGATAAAAATAAACATTATAATCTTTATAATTAGAAAATTGTTTGGACTTGTGTTTCTTAGCGATATTGAACAATTATAGCTAAACCTTAGTTATTTGTGGGATTCGATTCCGGACTTATAAATCGGATTATATTTATAACGATTGCTTAGTCCTTTTTGTAAGGCATAGTTGGGTGTGATCAAATTATGGCGCCGTTTCCAGGGAACTAACAGTGTAGCTGTAGGTGTACATATTTCTAGGTTGCAAGTTTGAACTTTTATTTTTGTTTTATTGTATTTTATTTTATTCATAAATTTTATTTTTGATATGAGAGACATGGCATCTTGGAATTATGAGAGTTTTGATGTTGGTAATTCTACTTTTGATCTTCCAAATGCATATTGGGGAGGAAACCACCCATTGTAAAATTGTCAAAATATTCCCCCAATATGTACCAACTCAATCTTATGTGTGGAATGTGTGTGATATATGTGGTAGTCAAGATGGTCACTTTTATGGTTGTGATTATTTTTCTTATCCTCCCCAATCCCTTACTATTATGGTTCTACTTTTTCAGGTGAAGTTAATAGGAACAAAGAACCCAGGGAAGCTAACCTGAAGGAGATCACAGATATGTTAAAGTGTTTCATGGAACTATATGATAAGAAACCACTGTAGATACAAATGCAAGAGGCAACTATTCACAACTTGGAGGCTCAAGCGAGTAAACTAATTGAACCTTGTAAAGCGCAACAAATTTACATTGTGGATAGTAGCCAAGAAGAGCACGAATTGGCTGCAGAAATTGCCATTATAATTGAGGAGTTTAGAATAGAATATGAACAAACCAATCAACTAGCATTTGAGGATGCCGATGTTATAGAAGAGATACTAGAGTCAACCAAGGATATTGATGATACATATTTAGTCGGCTCTAGTGTCATTAGTGTTGAGGATGTAGATAGTCCCAATGTTAATGTAGTTGAGCGCATTAGTCCACACTCCAAGCATTTTTCCACTTTTTGTTTGGATGATGATACAAACATAGAGCCATCCAAACCACTTGAGGAGTCAAGTAATAAGGAACAATATGCCTACATTCTGGAGTTCTTCTTGCCAGAAAGTCGGGAATACACATCTCATCTAAAGGCCAAGAAGTATAGGATACTACATTATTTTATTGGGCCAGTCAGATTCATTCTACCACCCAGGAGCATGATCATAAAGCAGAATCAAAAATTGGAGTCCAATTCATATGTTCAAAGTGGAGGCAGAAAGTGATCCGCATTGTGCCGCGATGTTAAATCAAGCGCTTGCTAGGAGGCAACCTAACTTTACTTTTTTTTAAATTGTATTATGTTTGTAATGTCAATTTTTGATTTTCTAGGAGAATGAAAATCAAAGCTATTGGAAGGATGCAACAGCAAACCAGATGGTTGGAACTATGTGTGAGGTACCTGCACGAAGGACCGAGCCTAGGAGAAGTCTGAGTACCCCATGAGCTGCTAATGCTTTGGCCTTTGGCCTACCAGGGAGTTTCTTTTACCCTCTTACTAGTTATGATGTGCATTGGAGACAATGCACAATTTTAAGTGTGGGGTGAGGAGATTGTCTGGATGACTTTCTATGCTACTTTAGTTGTTTTAGTTTAATTGAATAATGTTTTTATTTTATTTTAAAAAGATTGGACTTTTTCCGACGATGGATCTATTAGACAATTTTCTTGAGGGATTTAAGTCTAAAGAAAAAGGACAAAAAGATTTTCTTTGTAGATAGTGTAGCAACTCCCCCTTGATTTTTCTTTGTGTCGCGGTTCTTTTCCAAGGGTTTTGTTTGAATCGGGTATAGTTAAATTTTATTTTTTGTTAGAAATAGGAAAACTTGTGCTGAGAATTGAATTGAAGCAATATCTCATGACTTTTTTATGCCTTGAGAATAGTGAGTACTTTAGTTGTGACGCTTAGGTTCAGTTTTTAACTATTGTATAAGTACCTTAAATTGTATGTTCTTCACTTTGCTCAACTGCTTTTACTAGATTGTCTTGATGAATCCAATACTGAGTGAGTTATTTGCCATGTGTGTGTGAGGTTTGGGTGTTATTTTGTGTACTGCATTTTGATGTCTATAACTTGCCAGTGTGTTTGCAAAGCGAAATAGTAGTTTTGTTCAGTCTTGGAAGTGATATATATATATATATTACCCGCCTTAACCCCTTTGAGCCTGTAATCCTGTTTGTTTGGTAACCACATTACAAGCCTTACTCATTTGTTTGAATTAACAATCTATTTGAACCTTTTCACCTCTCACGAGCACTTGAATTATTATGAACTTTGTAAAGGTTAAAGTGTGGGGTGGTTGGTTTGGCTTTTGAGTGGAAGTAATGAAATAAGTAGAAAGGTGCACTGTTTTGAAAAAGTAAGAGCCACTTAAATTGAAAAAAAAAAGAGTTTTATTGTTGTGAAAATAGTAGTGACCCTTGATGTAAATGTGCTTAAATAGTTGGGAGTTAATGTATATAGATATGAAGGTATAGTTTTGTTTTGTGGGGTTTCAACTGCTGAAGTGTATGTATTAAAGTGCATAGGGAGGTATAGTCACTCTGATATCCAAAAGCATCCTACTCATCCCGCAGCCTACATTACAACTAGTTAAAAGTCCTACTTGATCCTTGACTGAATGAGCTCAATTAGTAGAGTAGTACACTACGGTCAAGCCTATGGTGCATCTTTTGTGGCACACGAATGTCGTTTCTAAGAGTGAGTGAATTCTGTCTATCTTGAGTTCCTAATTGTTCTTGAATTTTTATTGATTGTGGAACTATTCTCTTTTGTTGTGGGAGGGCACGTGAGTCATGAAGGAAAGGCAATCCTTGACCTCAATATTAGAGTAAGTGGGAGATTTGTGAATAATGCGTGGTACTTGTGAGTCAAATCTTGAGGTGAAGATGTTACACTTTTGTGCTTAGTCTATTTTAAACATTCTTGGTGTGATGAGTTAGGAGAATTATTTAAAAAGGTCATGTCTATATAAAGTGTAGTTTGATTGCTCGAGGACAAGCAATGATTTAAGTGTGGGGTGTTGATGATAGGCTATAATTACGTATTTTAATCGCTTATTACACTATAATTTACTGCACTTTAATTGAATTTGAGCTTTAATCGCTAGTATTTTGCACTAATTTTGTGTTTTATGCCTTGTAGGAGTGCTTCCGATCTATGTAGATGTTATGGAATGAATTCAAGTTATTATGAAGCTTTTAACTCTGAGTAAAAGCCCAAGGATTAAGTTGGGATCATGTTCGGGGATCAACGGATAATAGGGCAATGAAACGAGGAATCGAGTAGGCATATTATGAATTATCTAGTAAAATACACATAACTTTTTGCTCAGAACTCTGTTTAGTCCCTACAATATATTTTTGAAAATCTAATTCAAAGGGATACAACTTTCCTATTTTATGTTCTTTCAAATTCCCAACAGAACAGGGTTAAAAGTGCGCGGCAAGTGCACGGCCGCGCATTGACCGTGCATATGGGGCAGAAAGTATGAAAAGTGCGTGGCCAAGTGTGCGGGCACACTTATAGGTGCGCGGCTGTGCACGTCCTATCCCACACAAGTGTTCTTTTTTTGCGTAGGAGAACGTATAATTGTTTGGGCCTGACCCTACTTGGTATATATACTTGGAAAAACGGTATTTTGAGGACTTTTGACATAATTTAGACCTAAGGAGATTTGAGACCAGGGATTTGACCTAAGTAGACAAGAACACACTAGGAGCAAGGTGGAGAATTCTTCTTCGAG
Source organism: Nicotiana glauca (assembly GCA_026770625.1). NCBI lineage: Eukaryota > Viridiplantae > Streptophyta > Magnoliopsida > Solanales > Solanaceae > Nicotiana > Nicotiana glauca. The sequence continues at coordinate 21,513 of MU790405.1, forward strand.
TTTTTCACTTCCTTCTTCCTATTACCATTATTGGTTATGAATTCTAGTATTGTAGTTATGCATAATATTATGAATAGCTAATTTGTTATCTAGGGTTTTGATGGAACCTATTGGAGAATAATTTTCCCGTTACGTTAATATAGATTTGCTGTAACCTTTTCTCTATTTGTTCAACTACGTTTATATTGTGGTTAGTTAAAGAGCTCGCAATCGACTGTGACTATTTAGAGTGTATTACTCGGGAGAGAGTGTATATTTAGGTAGTTGTTGAACAACATTACTCCTAACGTATATGAGGGATCAATACGCAGGGTTTAAAGGTTGGATTAGGAATAACTAAATATTGGTGGGACCGAGTGAGCCGTAACTTAGTGTCAGCTAGCGTAATTCGGAAGAATATGTCTAGTAAATTGTGGTAGTTACTCAGGAGAGAATTACGACACTCAGAGAGCTCATGATCAGAAGATAAAACTTAGGTAAATTTACAAAAAAAGTAGCGGGAAGGACTCTAGACCTCTTTAATCTTGTGTGATGACCTAAAAGGTCATCTCGTATTTTAGAACCTAATTCGGAGTTTTGAGATCTTCAAAATCTTATTTTCTTTCTCCTCAATTTGCGTGCACAGCTGGACGCGGTTCTGGAAAGCCTTTATGTGAAAATTTGAGAAAATATTAAGTTTTGCCTTTAAAAATTGATTTAAGTTGACTTTGGTCAACATTTTGAGTAAACGGAGCCGGAGTTGTAAAAAAGTCAACATTTTGAGTTAATGGACTCAGACTTGTGATTTGACGATTTCGGAGGGTTCGTAGAAAAATATGGGACTTGGGCGTATGCCCGAAATTGAATTCCGAGGTCCTTAGTTCGAGAAATAAATTCTTGAAGAAAATTATTAAACTGAAAATACAATGGTTTTAGAAATCTAATAATGTGTGATCTTGTTGGTATCGGGCCCGTATTTTGGTTACGAATCCTAGTACAGGTTTAATATGGTATTTAAGTCATGTTTGTGAAATTTGGTAAGAAATGGAGTTTAGATGATGTGATTCGGACCCTCGGTTGTGAAATAGAAACTTTAAGTGTTCTTGAGAATTCCATTGATTTTGATGCTAAATTCGTTCTTTAAGATGTTATTTTGGAGATTTGATCACACGAGCAAGTCCGTATGATATTTTTAGACTTTTTTTCATGTTTGGTTTGGAGCTCCGAGGGCTCGGGTGAGTTTCGGATAGGCCACATGGTGTTTTGGACTTAGAGATTTCTGCTGTTTTGCTGTTGCAGGTGCACAAATGTATCCTTCTTCGCGTTCGCGAACGCGAAGAGTAGGTTGGTCTGAAGGAGAAGTTCCTCTAAGCGAATGCGAGACACTAGTCGTGAATGCGAATCGTTGAGGGCATTACCCTTCGCGAACGTGACCAGGCTATCGCGAACATGAAGAATGGGAACTAGGGGGGGGGGGAATGCTACACTATGCGAACGCGGCAAGAGGCTCGCGAACGCGAAGGTTAGGGACTATACCTTCACGAACACGTAGTGCGTCTCGCGAACGCGAAGGTTAATAGGACCGCTGCTTTGCGAACGCGAAGAAGACCTGTCCAGTGATTTTAAAATAGAACCTAAGTCGAGATTTGCTCAAAATTTCAAATTTTTTTCCATAGAACTCGACCTTGGGCAATTTTTGAAGATAGATTTCAACACCAAATTATAGGTTTGTTTTCTTAAACTCATTTCTTTCAATTTCCATCAACACCCATTGGGTTTCTAGGCCTAAATCTTGTTCTTTAAGGGTAAAAATTAGGGTTTTTGGGAGAATTAGGAATTTAACAAATATGGGAATTTAGGCCTTGATTTGGGGTCAGATTCTGAAACTAATTACATATTTGGGCTCCTAGTGAATGGGTAATCGGGTTTTGGTTCGAACCTCTAGTTCTGACCAAGTAGGTCCTGGGTCAAATTTTTGAATTTTTGGGAAATTATTGGAAAATCTATAATTGTGTGTTAGAATTGGTTTCTTTGGTTTTAATTAATGTTAATAAATTAATTATGAACAGATTCAGGCGGATTGGAAGTGGAAACGAAGGGAAAAGCGTTATTTGAGGCTTGAGTTTGGCCGTGGAATCGAGGTTAGTGTTGTGGCTAACCTTAGCTTGAGGGATTAGGTATTGTTGTCTTATTTGCTACATGTTTATTTGTTAAGTACGACATATAAGTGAGGTGACGAGTATCTATACGTTGTTGTCGGGTCATAGCATGTGAGTGAGTCTTATACTTGTGACCATTGTGTTTCTTTATTCGTACTGTTCTTGCTTAAACTTGTTATCATTCACGTTAAACAAGTTTTATTATGTTTGTTTAGTCTTTGGATATTGTTTGAGTATTGGCTCGAGTTGAGATTCATGTTTGTGAAGTTAAGTGATGAAGAAAAGTTGTTTAATTATGATGACCTTGCCGGGTTGTTATTATTTTTGTTGTTTGCTTATATGGTGAGGAAAAGTGATAAAGCACGAAGGGTGATGCCCTGCACATTTTTATTGTTCACATGGTGAGGTTGAGTGTTAAAGCACGAAGGGTGATGCCGTGCACGTATCTATTATTGATTATCTGGTGAGGCTGAGTGGTAAAGCACGAAGGGTGATGTCGTGCACGTTTCCATTATTAATTACCTGTGAGGTTGAGAGTAAAAGCACAAAGGGTGATGTCGTGCGCTATTTTCTGTTGCTATGTTTATTTGTTATTATCGGTTCAAGGTGTTTTAGCTGTTAAATTCCTTTTACTGTTGTGATTCTTTATTTTGGTATCCCCATAGCATGTTGCCCCTTGTCGTTAATTTGTGCTTAGATTCTCTTGATTGTTATTCTGTTAGTATATTGTTTAACTACACAGGATTATATTATTGTCGTGTCCTAGCCTCGTGACTACTTCACCGAGGTTAGGCTCGGCACTTACCAGTACATGAGATCGGTTGTACTAATATTGCACTCTACACTTTCTGTGCAGATTTTGGTACCCGACCTTGTGAGTAAAGTTTGAGTTGCTACCTTCAGTCCATAGGAGACCCAAGGTAGATCTACCAGCATTTTGCAGACCCTGGAGTCCCCTTCATTTTGTCGTAGATTTCTTGTGTCTTTTCACTTCTAGAATAGATGTATTTCTTTTAAACCAGTATTTGTAGAAATTCTTAGACATTTGTGGATTGTGACACCAGACCATTAGGGTTGTCGTGTTTTAGAGTTTTAAACTGTTATAAAATTTTTGCACTTCATATATGTTTAGCCTTAAATTATTATTTATTAGTGTTTGGTTATTGATTAATGTGTTAGAACCGTAACTATTGGCTTGCCTAAAATTCAAGAGTTAGGCGCCATCACGATCCCGACGGTGGGAAATCCAGGTCGTGACAAGTTGGTATCAGAGCACTAGGCTGCATAGGTCTCACAATTCACGAACAAGCTAGGTAGAGTCTGAGGGATCAATACGAAGACGTCTGTACTTATCCCCAGAGGCTACATAGTTTAGGAATAACTTCACATCTATTCTTCCCCATCGTGCAATTAGATTTCTTAATGCTAATTGAACTTTTACTCTGTTCTTTCGTAGATGGCAAGAACACGTACCGCTTTATCAGCTGATCAGCAACACGAGCCCCTAGTGGCAGCTCCTACGAGGGGCTGAGGATGAGGCTGAGGACATGCTAGAGGCCGAGGCAAGGGCAGGGCTCAGTCTAGAGCACTAGCACCAGCGGCGGAGCCTCAGGTACAATTTGAGGATGAGGTTCCGGCTCAGACCGTTCCAGCAAGGCCAGCTCAGGTTCCAGAGGGGTTCATCGTTATTCTAGTACTCCATGATGCTCTGGTCCATCTAGTGGGCCTTATGGAAGTGCCACTCAGGCATACTTCCTGTAGCACCAGCCGTCTACCAGGCTGGGGGGAGCTCAGACTTCCGCTACTCACACTCCGGAGCAGATGGCTCCCCAGCTTCAGACTCCAAAAGCTCAGCCAGTTGGGGTAGTTCCGCTGGGTATTGTAGCACAGACCGGTGATAGAGCAGTTATGACTTCTGATGCTTTGTGGAGATTGGACAGGTTCACCAAGCTTTTCACTACTACCTATGGCGGTACATCTTTAGAAGATCCCCATGATTATTTGGATAGTTGTCACGAGGTTCTGCGGAACATGGGGATAGTGGAGACCAATGGGATCGACTTTGCTACTTTTCATCTGTCAGGTTCCGCCAAGAAATGGTGGAGAGATTATTGTTTTTCCATACCAGCTGGGCCACCATCTCTCACATGGGACCAATTCTCGCAGCTATTTCTCAAGAAGTTCCTTCCCGTTACTCAGAGAGAGGAGTACCGCAGGCGGTTCGAGCATCTTCAACAGGGTTCTATGACTGTCACTCAGTACGAGATGAGGTTTATTGATTTGGATCGTCATGCTTCTCTTATACTCCCCATCGAGAGAGAGGGTGAGGAGGTTTATTGAGGGACTCGCTCAGCCTATCAGATTACAGATGGCTAGGGAGTCAAGAAGCGAGATTTCTTTTCATGATGCAGTTAATGTGGCCAGGCGAGTCGAGATGGTTTTAGCTAAGGGGAGTGGTCAAGGGTCTGACAAGAGGCCTCGTCATTCTAGTAGATTCAGTGGTGCCTCGTTTGGAGGCAGGGATTCTTTTGGTAAGGGATATCCTCCAAGGACATTTCATTCAGCACTTCAGGCTTCTCACGGTGCTCCAGGTGGTCGTGGTTCTCATATGAAGTATTCTGATCAACTACCCTACAGTGCATCACGAGCTCCTATCAGTGCACCTCTGCTCCAGAGTTTTTAGTGTGGTTACTCAGGCCGTCAGGGTCAGTTTCAGGGTCAGCAGTCTCAGTAGCCAAGGTCTTGTTATATTGGTGGAGATCCGAGGCATATTTCTAGATTTTGCCCTCGAGCATCGAGCAGTTCTCAGCATTAGGGTACTCGTTCCCTGCACCGCCCGCTCAGCCAGCTAGAGGTAGGGGTCAAGCAACTAGAGGTGGAGATCGAGGTAGAGGTTATGCCGCTATAGGTGGAGGCCAGCCAACAGGAGGCCGTCCCAGGGATGTAGTTCAGAGTGGTGGGTCCCAGCCCCGATGTTATGCTATTCCAGCCAGGTGTGAGGTTGAGTCCTCCGATGCAGTTATCACAGGTACGGTTTTAGTTTGCAGTAGGGATGCTTTAGTTTTATTTGATCCAGGGTATATGTACTCCTATGTGTCATCTTATTTTGCTCCATTTCTGGTTGTGCCTCGTGATTCTTTGAGTGCTCCCGTGTATGTGTCCACGCTAGTAAGGGACTCTATTATTGTAGATCGTGTCTATCGCTCATGTGTGGTTATTATTGGGGGTCTTGAGACTAGCGTGGATCTCCTACTTCTCTATATGGTTAACTTCAATGTTATTTAGGGGATGGATTGGTTGTCGCCTTATCATGCTATATTAGACTGTCATGCTAAGACCGTGACCTTAGCTTTGTCGAGGTTGCCTCGATTGGAGTGGAGAGGGACTCCTGGTCATTCTATCAGTAGGGTTATTTCTTATATGAAGGCTCGGCTTATGGTCGAAAAGGGGTGTTTGGCTTATTGGGCGTACGTTCGTGATTCTAGTGCCAAGGTTCCTTCTATGGATTCTATGCCAGTTGTTCGGGAGTTTCTAGAGGTATTTCTTGCAGACCTGTCGGGGATGCCACCCAATAGGGATGTTGACTTTTGCATTGATTTGCCTCCAAGCACTCAACCCATTTCTATTCCGCCATATCTTATGGCCCAACCAGAGTTGAAAGAATTGAAAGAACAGTTACAAGACTTGCTTGATAAGGGCTTTATTAGACCTAGCATCTCGCCCTGGGATGCGCTGGTATTGTTTGTTAATAAGAAGGATGGATCGATGAGGATGTGTATAGATTACCAACACTTGAACAAAGTCACCATCAAGAACAAGTATCCATTACCGAGGATTGATGATCTATTTAATCAGCTTCAGGGTGCCAAGGTGTTTCGAAGATTGATTTAAAATCTAGCTACATCAGTTAAGGATTAGGGCATCCGATGTCCCTAAGATAGCTTTTCGCACTTGGTACGTGCATTATAAGTTTCTAGTGATGTCATTTGGGTTAACAAACGGCCATCAACATTCATGGATTTGATGAACCGGGTATTCAAGCCCTATCTGGATTCCTTTGTGATTGTTTTCATTGATGATATTTTGATCTACTCCCGCAGCCGAATGGAGCACGAACAACATCTTCGAATTGTTCTGCAGACTCTGAGAGACATCCAGTTATATGCTAAGTTTTCGAAATGTGAGTTTCGATTGAGTTCAATGGCCGTCTTGGGTCATGTTATATCAGCAGAGGGTATTCAGATGGATCTTAAGAAGATTGAGGTAGTCAAGGACTGGCCTAGACCCATATCAGCTACAGAGATCCGGAGTTTCTTGGGCTTGGCGGGTTACTACCGTCGGTTCGTGTAGGGGTTTTCATCTATAGCAGCCCCGATGATCAGGTTGACCTAGAAGGGTGCCTCGTTCAGGTGGTCGGACGAGTATGAGGCAAGCTTTCAAAAGCTCAATACAGCTTTGACTACGACGTCGGTGTTGGTGTTGCCCATAGGTTCAGGGCCCTATACAGTATATTGTGACGCATCTCGTACGAGACTTGGTGCGGTGTTGATGCAGAATGGCAATGTTATTGCATATGCTCGGCGGCAGTTGAAGATTCACGAGAAGAACTAATCCAATTCATAATTTGGAGCTAGTAGCCATTGTTCATGCGCTGAAGATTTGGAGGCATTATTTATATGGCGTGTCGTGTGAGGTGTTCACGGATCACAAGAGTTTGCAGTATTTGTTCAAGCAAAAGAAGCTAAATTTGAGGCAGAGGAGGTGATTGGAACTATTTAAAGACTATGACATCACCATCTGGTATCATCTCGGGAAGACCAATGTAGTAGCCGATGCTTTGAGTATGAAGTCAGCTAGTATGGGCAGCCCTGCGTATATTCCAATCGGTGAGAGACCGCTTGCTTTGGATGTTCAAGCTTTGGCCAATCAGTTCGTGAGATTGGATGTCTCTGAGCCCAGCCGTGCTCTAGGTTGTACAGTCGCTCGGTTTTCATTATTTGAGCGTATCAGAGATTGACGGTATGATGATCCTCATCTGCTTGTCCTTATGGACATAGTGCGGCACGAAGATGCCAAACAGGTTACAATTGGGGATGATGGAGTTTTGAGGATGCAGGGTCGATTTTGTGTACCTAATGTGGATGGACTTCATGAGTTGATTCTAGATGAGACTCATAGTTGTTGACATCCAATTTTGTCCCTCATTATTTATTATTCTAATGAGCTACTATTTATTTAAGAGTCATAATAATATTTATAATATTTTTGTGTATTATTACAAGTACTACAACTTTACTATTATTATTATTATTGTCGTCGTTATTACTTTTACATTTTCTATAATTCTTTTACTATGTATTAGCAACTTTTTAAAATATAAAACATTTACAATTTATTTAGCTTGTTCAAATATTGGTTAAAATAGTATTTGATTTTCAACTTCTTATATCTTATTTTTTATTTGCGAATTCTCATTCCTAATTACATTATTACCATGACATTTTAATTTAATAGCAGCTCAATTATCAACCTTACGCCTAACCCAAAAATCAATTAAAGCCCAAAACCCATCTCCTTTTTAGCCTATTTTCCAGCCCCATAGCCCACCAAGGAAAATCCCTTTCTAATCTCATCTAACCAAAATGAATCCCAAAAGGCCAAAACCATTCCAAATCTTTTTTCCCAAATTCCCGTCAACCTCCTCACCGAACACCCATATTGTCAAAATAGCACGGTATATCCAGTTTTCGCACTGGTCAATCAAAAATATTCAGCGTTTACCAAGTCAATGAAAAATAGCCATTATTTTGCTACAACAGATACCGATCCCGTATAATATACGGGAGTTCGATGCATTTGTATACGAACTCCAGCATTAGGGGTGTATATAGGTCGGGTTGATTCGAATTTTACAATTACCAAACCAAACCACTTGTATCGGGTTATTAAATCTAAAGACCAAACCAAACCAATACACTCGGGTTTTTTACTCTCGGTTTTTCTCGGGTTTTTTCGGGTTTTTGGGTTTTTCGGATTTTTTCCGGTAAAATCTCCGTAGAAAAAAATATATAAATTGTGCTCAAAATATTTCTTTAATCCTAGTAAGATACAACTATATA
>MU790406.1:7931-18412 GCA_026770625.1 Nicotiana glauca
GAATAATATACCTCAAATGCCACCATGAAAACACACATGAAGCAGAGCTTTTTTAGTGCAAGTTCAACAGCTCTTTACAGGCTGTTGAAGTGTTGATTAGGCTGTCATTTTTTACAGAGATATAGCAAAGGGAAAAATGAGGGACCCACAGAAGACCTGCATATAACACACCCAGTTGCAACAGCTGTTTTTCATGGGACATTGTGGTTTGGTTTTGATACTCAGTATCTTTAGTAAAATGTAGAATATTATAGCAGAAAATGCTATGAAACTTCTGTAAGTGATCGTTAATAATTTATCTATCTGTGCCAGGCTCCGCTTTGCTTGGAATTTTATATTTTATTTTTTATAATGATAGTAGATATAATGATTGAAAGGGATAAAAAGAAAACGTTGGTGTAACATTGGTGTGATTTTAATGATTAAAAGTGATAAAAGAAACAGGTTAAACTTAATACTATTAATGTTCTTTTAGGTAAAAACATAATAAAACAATAGAAACAAAGATCCATATTGAGGTAACAATTAGTTGGAATTTACTTTGGAGTGTTGTTACAATTAAATGATAATGCTTTTATTCTAGATATATTTTATACGGATAAATACAAGATTTGTAGGGCTTATTAGCTATACATCGCAGAGATTTAGGTATTAGTAAATTCTATGTTGTATGATTGTATCAAGTATAAGGTATATCTACTTTATTTTGTTGGTAAATTGAAGTAATAGCTAAATTTGAGATACTTATCTATCTATATTTAAAAGTAGAAGAAAAAGCAAACTCATTAAGCCACCTGGCATAACTTCAAAAAGTCAAGTGTTATTGTCAAGACAAAATAAGCTATCTATCTAACTAAAAAATATTTTGAATTTTTTATTTTGAATTAATTGGTTACTCTATTTGAATAAATAAATATGAATATCTTACAATTATCTATTATAGAAAACGAAAATATTAAAAAAAAAAAAAAACTACCCATTCAAATTTTGGAGTACTTTCAAGTTGAAGTTTTAAAATTATTTTAAAATAAAAATTCAAATTTAATGGATAGTAGTTTCTTCCTAGTATCTATCTATAATTAAAAGTAAGACGAAAAATCAATCTCATTAAGTTAAGTGGCATAACTATAAAAAGCCAAGTGGCATTATTAAGACAAATTAAACTACCTTTCTAACTAAAAGATCTTTTAAGTGTTAAATTTGAATTAAATTGTTACACTATTTGAATTAATAAATATAAATATCTTATAATTATCCATAATAAAAAGACGGAAAAAAGAACTACCCATTCAATTATGGAAATAAAAAAATAAAAATTTAGATTGAATGGATAGTATTAGTTTCTTCCTTTTATATATATATAGAGAGATAGAAGTAAAATAATTATATACGGATAAGAAAGAAAAGGGAGTTAAAGATTGCAGCAATTGGTAAATTGAAGTAGCAAAGAAATGGATAGAAAATCAGAGGAGATGGTTGCGTGAATGGGATAGAAAAAAGTTAGAGCTTGATAGAAATTTTAAGGAGCAGCTGAATTAGATCTATTAATCATGCAGATACTTGAAGTATTAGTCCTTAAAATTAGAAAAAAACTATATCACTCTTTGAGTTATAGTAAAATACGATATGAAAAAATCAAACTACAATTGATAGAAACTAAGCGTCCACCAAATTGTATAGAGAACCGGGTTCTCTATAGATTTTCACTGTAAACAATAGACCGTAAGACCAAACAGTATAGGGAACTAGGTTCTTTATTTATTCCACAGTAAATCTACAGTAAATAAAGAACACGAAAGAATTTTATGTGGAAAACTCCCAGCTCGGGATTAAAAACCATGACATTCTCTTGTAGGATTTCAACTTCACTATTGAGCAAACTTTAGATTACAACCTATTGTAACCTAGGAATTACCCTCTTAATCCCTCACTAACTTGTAACTACACAATTATAAGCCACTTTATAATAACTTAATTACAAAGATTTAATCACTCACTAACTTGTAACAACACTATTACAAGACATTTTGTAATAACTCAATTACAAAGACTTCACAACTCAACTAACTCTAGCAAAGACAAAAACATAAAAGTTTATGATTTACAAAGTGTTTCCTACATATCGCTTCTAACTAAGCTAAGTAGGAGTTAAAAATGAAGAATAAATAACAAAGACTCAACAAACCTAATGACTTAAGATATCTTCAATCTTTGGATCTGGTCCTTGAGGTTGCAGCAACTTTGTTCTTGAGAGAGGTTGTGTCTAGCACTTAAAGAATATTTTCTTTTGATTTTACAAGTGTTAGAGTGATCAAATCCCTTGCCTCATGTTGATAATATGTGTGTGTGATGCCATCAAGGATGATGTAATAAAGTATCTTTTAGTTTGGCCTTAGCAAGCTACAGTTGTGTTGTTGTACTGCTGCGAGACGGTACAGTGCAGTACCTGTCAGACGGTATAGCACATCAGATTTTACAGTTGTAGAGTTGACTGTACAACGAGGAGGGAAACAGATCCCTTTCTGATTCCTCTGTTGTTTCCTTATATGATTTCATTGAGAACTGAAATAGACATCTGACTAACTATTCTGAATGCAAGGGAGCTTAGTTGAATAAGATTCCTTATCTTGTTCTCTCATAAAGTATGTTGTTTTACCTTCCTTGATTATATTATACATGTGTGACATCACTTATAATGATGTAAGCAAGGTAGGAAAAATGCCTTCCAGAGAAAGTTGACTGTTGTACTGTTCCTGTACAATAGCGTGTACAGGCAACAACTTTCCAGCTGGAGAGTTGACTTCATACAGTCTCCTTGGGAACTGGTAGGGACTTGTTCCCTCAGTTGTTCCTTCCACTCTGAAGAGTTGAGTTATATCCCATGCTGGATCACAACCTGGAACTTTGTGATCTTAAGGCCTTGAAAATGTATAACAGGCTCCTTATCTGGTTCTGGATGGTAAGTTTGTTAGATCATCAAAACATAAAGAAAAGTACTTATGCTCAAAGTACTTGTAACCTATCAAAATGTAAGGAGCAGCTGAATTAGATATACTAATCATGCAGATACTTGAAGTATTAGTCCTTAAAATTTAGAATAAACTATATCACTCTTTGAGTTATAGTAAAATACGATATGAAAAAATTAAACTACAATTGATAGAAACTAAGCATCCACCAAATTGTATAGAGAACGGGGTTCTCGAAAGGTTTTCACTGTAAGCAATAGACTGTAAGACCAAACAATATAGAAAACTAGGTTCTTTATTTGTTCCCACAGTAAATCGCAGTAAATAAAGAACACAGAGGAATTTTACGAGGAAAATTTCCAGCTCACGGGATTAAAACCACGACCTACCCTTGTAGGATTTCAACTTCACTAATGAGCAAACTTTAGATTATAACCTATTGTAACCTAGGAATTAACCTCTTAATCCCTCACTAACTTGTAACTATACTATTACAAGCCACTTTGTAATAACTCTATTACAAAGATTTAATCACTCACTAACTTGTAACAACACTATTACAAGACATTTTGTAATAACTCTATTACAAAGACTTCACAACTCGACTAACTCTAGCCAAGACACAAACACAAGGGTTTATGATTTACAAAGGGTTTCCTACAACAATGCTTCTAACTAAGTTAAGTACGAGTTCCAAATGAAGAACAAATAACAAAGACTCAACAAACCTAAGTACTTAAGATATCTTCAATCTTTGGATATGGTCCTTGAGGATGCAGCAGCTTTGTTCTTGAGAGAGGTTGTGTCTAGCACTTAGAGAATATTTTCTTTAGATTTTGCAAGTGTTAGAGTGATCAAATCCCTCGCCTCATGTTGATAATATATGTGTGTGATGTCATCAAGGATTATGTAATAAAGTGCCCTTCATTTTGGCCTTAGCAAGCTACAACAGTGTTGTTGTACTGCTGTCAGACGGTACAATGCAGTACCCTGTCAGACGGTACAGTGCAACATCTTTTACAGCTGTAGAATTGACAGTACAACGATGAGGGAAACTGATCCCTATCTGTTTTCTCTACTATTTCCATATATGATTTGATTGGGAATTGAAACAGACATCTGACTAGTTATTCTGAATGCAAGAGAACTTAGTTGAATAAGATTCCTTATCTTATTCTCTCATAAAGTAAGTTGCTTTATCTTCCTTGATTATATTTAGACATGTGTGACATCACTTATAATGATGTAAGCAAGGTAGGTAAAAAGACTTCCAGGAAAAGTTGACTGTTGCACTATTCCTATACAGTAGCGTGTGCCGACAGCAACTCTTCAGCTGGAGAGTTGACTTCATACAGTCTCCTTGGGAACTGGTAGGGACCTGTTCCCTCAGTTGTTCCTTCGATTCTAAAGAGTTGAGTTATATCCCATGCTGGATCCCAACCTGGAACTTTGTAATCTTAAGGCCTTGTAAATGTATAACAGGCTCCTTATCTGGTTCTGGATGGTAAGTTTGTTAAATTATCAAAACATAAAGAAAAGTACTTATGCCCAAAGTACTTGTAACCTATCAAAATTTAAGGAGCAAATGAATTAGATCTACTAATGATGTATATACTTGAAGTATTAGTCATTAAAATTTAGAATAAACTATATCACTCTTTGAGTTATAGTAAAATACGATATGAAAAAATCAAACTATAATTGATAGAAACTAAGTGTCCACCAAATTATATAGAGAACGGGGTTCTCTATAGGTTTTCACTGTAAGCAATAGACCGTAAGGACAAACAATATAGGGGAATTAGGTTCTCTATTTGTTCCCACAATAAATCGGCAGTAAATAAAGAATACAGAGGAATTTTACGTGAAAAACTCCCAGTTCACGGGATTAAAAACCATGACCTACCCTCGTAAGATTTTAACTTTACTAATGAGCAAACTTTAGATTACAACCTATTTTAACGTAGGAATTATCCTCTGAATCCCTCCTAACTTGTAGCTACACTATTACAAGCCACTTTGTAATAACTCTATTACAAAGGTTTAACCACTCACTAACTTGTAACAACATTATTACAAGACATTTTGTAACAACATTATTATAAGACATTTTGTAATAACTCTATTACAAAGACTTTACAACTCGACTAACTCTAGCCAAGACACAAACATAAGGGTTTATGATTTACAAAGGATTTCCTACACAATGCTTCTACCTAAGCTAATTAGGAGTTAAAATGAAAAATAAATAACAAAGACTCAACAAACCTAAGGACTTAAGATATCTTTAATCTTTGGATCTGGTCCTTGATGTTGCAGTAGCTTTGTTCTTGAGAGAGGTTGTGTATAGCACTTAGAGAATATTTTCTTTTGCTTTTGAAAGTCTTAGAGTGATCAAATCCCTTGCCTCATGTTGATAATATATGTGTGTGATGTCATCAAGGATGATGTAATAAAATGCTCTTTAGTTTGGCCTTAGCAAGCTACAGTACTGCTTCTTGATGATACAGTGTAGTACCCTATCAGACGGTACAATGCAAAAGCTTTTACAGCTGTAGAGTTGACTGTACAATGACGAGGGAAACTAATCCCTATCCGGTTCCTATGTTGTTTCCTTATATGATTTCATTGAGAATTGAAACAGACATCTGACTAGTTATTCTGAATGCAAAGGACTTAGTTGAATAAGATTCCTTATCTTATTCTCTCGTAAAGTATGTTGCTTTACATTTCTTGATTATATTTATACATGTGTGACATCACTTACAGTGATGTAAGCAAGGTAGGTAAAAAGTCTTCCAGAGAAAGTTGACTGCTCATTGTTCCTGTATAGTAGCGTGTGCAGGCAACAACTTTTCAACTGGAGAGTTGACTTCATACATTCTCCTTGGGAACTGGTAGGGACATGTTCCCTCAACTGTTCCTTCCACTCTAAAGAATTGAGTTATATCACACGCTGGATCACAACCTGGAACTTTGTGATCTTAAGGCCTTGTAAATGTATAACAGGCTCCTTATTTAGTTTTGGATGGTAAGTTTGTTAGATCATCAAAACATAAAAAAAATACTTATGCCTAAAGTATTTGTAACCTATCAAAATTTAAGGAGCAGCTGAATTAGAGCTACTAATCTTGCAGATACTTGAAGTATTAGTCCTTAAAATTTAGAATAAACTATATCACTTTTTGAGTTATAGTAAAATACGATATGAAAAAATCAAACTACAATTGATAGAAACTAAGCATCCACCAAATTTTATTGAGTACGGGGTTCTCTATAGGTTTTCACTGTAAGAAATAGACCGTAAGACCAAGCAGTATAGGGATCTAGGTTCTCTATTTGTTCCCACAGTAAATCGGCAGTAAATAAAGAACATAGAGGAATTTTACGTGAAAAACTCCCTACTCACGGGATTAAAAACCACGACCTACCCTTGTAGGATTTAAACTTCACTACCGAGCAAACTTTAGATTACAATCTATTGTAACCTAGGAATTACCCTCTTAATCCCTCACTAACTTATAACTACACTATTACAAACCACTTTGTAATAACTCTATTACAAAGATTTAATTACTCACTAACTTGTAACAACACTATTACAAGATATTTTGTAATAACTCTATTACAAATACTTCATAACTCGACTTACTCTAACCAAGCACAAACACAAGGGTTTATGATTTACAAAGAGTTTCCTACACGATGCTTCTAACTAAGCTAAGTAGGAGTTCCAAATGAAGAACAATAACAAAGACTTAACAAACCTAAGGACTTAAGATATCTTCAATCTTTGGATCTGGTCCTTCAGATTGCAGCAGCTTTGTTCTTGAGAGATATTGCGTCTAGCAGTTAGAGAATATTTTCTTTTGATTTTGCAAGTGTTAGAGTGATCAAATCCCTTGCCTCATGTTGATAATATATGTGTGTGATGTCATTAAGGATGATTTAATAAAGTGCCCTTTAGTTTGGCCTTAGCAAGCTACAACGGTGTTGTTGTACTGCTGCCAGACGGTACAGTTCAGTACCCTGTCAGACGGTACAGTACAGTCGCTTTTACAGCTGTTGAGTTAACTGTACAATGACGAGGGAAGCTGATCCCTATCTGGTTCCTCTGTTGTTTCCTTATCTGATTTAATTGAGAATTGAAACAGACATCTGACTAGTTGTTCTGAATGCAAAGGAACTTAGTTGAATAAGATTCCTTATCTTGTTCTCTCATAAAGTAAGTTGCTTTAACTTCCTTGATTATATCTATACATGTGTGACATCACTTACAATGATGTAAGCAAGGTAGGTAAAAAGCCTTCTAGAGAAAGTTGACTGTTGCACTGTTCCTGTGCAGTAGCGTGTGCAGGCACCAACTTTTCAGCTAGAGAGTTGACTTCATACAGTCTCCTTGGGAACTGGTAGGGACCTATTCCCTCAGCTGTTCCTTCTACTCTAAAGAGTTGAGTTATATCTCACGCTGGATCCCAACCTGGAACTTTGTGATCTTAATGTCTTGTAAATGTATAACAGACTCCTTATCAGGCTCTGGATGATAAGTTTGTTAGATAATCTAAACATAAAAAAAAGTGCTTATGCCCAAAGTATTTGTAGTCTATCAAAATTTAAGGAGCAACAGAATTAGATCTACTAATCATGCATATACTTGAAGTATTAGTCCTTAAAATTTAGAATATCACTCTTTGAGTTATAGTAAAATATGATATGAAAAAATCAAACTACAATATCTTAAAATGCACAATAATATATAAAGAGAGAAAAATAGATATAGTCCGAGGCTAATCATACTGTAAATTAACTTAAGAAATCGAATAAATTATCAAAATAATACTCAAAAATATTACTGACAATTTCAAATAATAAAATAATTTTGAGCAATAGAATACAAGTCTATTGCTCATGACATATATTAAAAGAACTTCTTTATTTAACTTTGAACTAATTCAACACCATCCATTTAGAAAAATAATACAATAATATTCATCTTATTGATAAACATAACAGAAATAATAAACTATTATAGAACATAAATTAATGTATAAAGAGGATAATAGATATAATGTGATTCTATCACATTAATTTATTTGATAAAATTAAGTAAATAAATAATACTCAAAAATATTATTGATAAATTTAAATATCAAAATAACTATGAGAAAGTCATACAGGATAAAGCCAACTTCAATTTCAAGAGTAATACAAAATTATATTCATTGTATTATATTAAACTGGTAATTTATTAATAATTCATATGAAAATTTAAAAACATTAAGTAATTAATAACGCTATTAGATAAGCAAGGAAAAAAAAACTATAAATTTGTGAAAAATTATAAAAAATGAAACACTTATTATTAGAATTATGATGAAAAAAGTCGTACATATACACGCAACTAAAATCATAACAAATAAATAGTTATAAAGGAAGAATACTAAAAAGAATATTCAAGTGATAGCGTAAAATGTATATACTAATTAAATTTCTTATTTAGGAATAGTTAATAAGTAAAAATCATAATTTCATAATGAAAAATACAAAGATACTATTATGACATTATATATAAGATAAACATATTGTATATATAACACAAATTAATAATTATTAAAATATTGGTAGGTATTTTATAAAAATAATAAAATGCTTATCTCTTTATTCTTTTGATGAATTCAAAATTATAATTTAGTAAAAAAATATTACATCATTTAAATTTTCAGTAAACTACAAAATGAGAAAACTAATCAAATATTACAGTAGAAAAGAATGTTGAAAAGAGGGGGATAACGATAATTTTATGATATTTATATTTTAAATTGATTAAAAAATAAAAGATAAATAAATACACTCAAAAAAATTTATAAATAAATTTAGATAATTGAAGAATTTTGAACAGTATAACCTAAGTTTAAAAAAATAATTTTATTTCAAGAGTAAGAAAATATATATCTATGTTATATTAAAAGATAAGTAGTATCAAAATATTAAGCCAATTGACAAGTTAATAAAAAGTCATATTAGTAAATGTATAGTTTTAACTACTTGCTAATTTGACAATAAGAAAAAATAAGGAACAAACAATTTATTTGTTACTTTATGATGTATATTCTTTGAGTTTGTATAGATTTTGTTATATTTCTGCATACTATATTAAATAATAAAATATAATTAATATTTATTTAAATAATATAATATATTAGATCATAATTTTATAAAATTAATATTCTGTCAAATTATTCGTGCATCGCGCGAGTTCTAACGTTTTTAATGATACTAGTTATGTCGAAAACGAAAATGATAAGTAAACGAAGCAAAAGCAATACCAAAGTTTTATGATTTTAAGATGTTGAATGAAGTAAAATGAATATAAATAAAGCAACTTTGAATTATTTGAGATTAAGATTTAATAAATAGTAGTAGTAAAGAATGAGTAATTATTAGGAGATGTGCTGAGATAGTTGGAATAACTTAAAATGTAGATGTGCGTGTATACATACAATACAATCTGGGATGAGGATTTGAAGAATTAATTAGTTTACTTGTGTTACTGGCTTACTGCCTTGCTGGGTAACCAAGGCTGCCTGGGACCCGCTTCTACGCGGCTTTAAGATACGGAGAAGACAGCTATTAACGGCATATCTCTGTTACCGTCACCGTCGATTGGCCGTTTGAGCTTTTGTTGTAGTTTTGCGTAGGGGTGTATTCGATTTATTGATTCGATTTTGATCCTTATCGATAATTACTTATCGATTATCGATTTGTACATATACTTATCGTTATCGTTTCAATAAGATTTCGATTTTTTCGATTTTGATTTCGATAATAAATAATTAATTCAATTTAGCGATAAACCAATTCGAATGCACATTCCTAGTTTTGCGTCGCGGAATGTGGAATAACATATCACTTGGTAACTTACGGCGTTGCTTAACATGTGAAGATGGACGGAGAGTTGGTGACGGAATCTTGACTTTGTGGACGTTAGACGTTACAAGCGTTATTCTATTTTGGGTCTAAGCTATCAAACCTTTTTTTTCTAATAACCGCCGCATTTGGGCACATGGTTACGAACACTAATGTCCCCACCTGCTACCCTTTTTTTATAAGGTTATAATTATTCTTTTCGTTTGGGAAATAAAGAATACTCCTATTAATCATTCTTTTCGGTTTTGACGTGCTAACAGTATTATTCCTAACTCCGGAACTTAATTAATAATTTTTTTAACATAAAACATATTTTTGATGTTAAAAAAAAAAATTACCTTTATAGCTATTTCGCAGTTTTATACTGCGAATTGCCTTAACGGAATTTCTGCCGTTAAGCCAATTCACAGTATAAAACTGCGAAATAGATATTTAAATTTTTTTTTTTATATATTTTGCTGACATTTCGCAGTAAACTACTACGAATTGCTATTTCGCAGTAATTTACTGCGAATTACCCTAATAAAATACACCCCTTCTTCTTCCCCAGACCCATTCTCCATTTTTTAAAGATTTTGGTCCCCC